>OU015490.1:89361059-89523559 GCA_907164885.2 Dolomedes plantarius
TTTCCTTTTTGGCATTAATTGCATTTGTCCGTTTTTGGCATTAATTGCATACATTGATCGTTGTATTTAATTTGAATGTACTCCATAGCAAAGCACGGGCATTCAGCTAGTACACTATATTTTTGTTGTATTCAATAACATTTAAGACATTATAAGTATTTACGAAAAAATTCTTCACGTAATTAAATTAAATTAATATTATAAACATTCGTGCTTTAACTTTGCTGCAAGAACCATCAAATGATGTTTAAGTACAATAATTTTATAATTTTTCAACTATTACACACAATTACAAAATTTAATAATTTTGCGTCTCAGTTATTTCAGCTATAATTTTGTTCAAGTTTTGCTTTACTTTGGCAGATTTTCGGCATTAATTGAATAAGATAAATAACTCCATGTCTTTCAAAAATTAGTATTTTTTCAGAAAAAATATCAGCTCCTTTTTTTATGTAGAAAAATACCCATTTCTAATACTTGTTGTTTGTTTGTTTATTTCACACATAATGGACTACCTCTTTTCAGGATTTCTATATGTCATGGAAACTGCAGATTAAAAATTTTATCACTTGTTTCTCATAGGGAAACATAACAAAACTGAATATGAAATGTTATGCATAACCCTTGGTACAAGAATTATAAAAATATTCAGTGGATAAAAATTATCAACTAGATATTTTTAATATATAAACAGAAGTGATTTGAATTCAATATATTTCATTTAAATAGTGTTTATAGTGAAGATGAATTGATAAAAAAAGACAGAAAATATTGAAAAAAGAAATGCATTCCAGAAATTTTAAAAATTTATGAATGAATTATTATGCAGGCTAACTTACTTTACACATAAATGAATGCATTACAATACATTGCTTTTTTAAACTTATGGTAATTGGTAAATGGTCTGAAAATCCTTAGAATCTAAAAATTTACAAAATATTAAACAATTATAGATTCTACTGACAGCATAATAAAAACTTACATAAAGTTAAAAGAAGGTACTGTGTACAATAATTTTTTGGCTACATTTCCTAGTTCAAACCACAATAAATCTTCAACACTTGATGAACTTTCAGAACTATTTTGAGAAGCAGAAGAGTTATCATAATACTGTTTCTGAAAAAAAAAAATCTCTTGATTAAGAAACAAACATATTAACAGTATAAAATAATGAATAAAATCTAGCAAGTGAGACAATAATTAATCATATAAAAAGTGACATACAATAGAATATCATTTATACTCTTCTCAATTATATTTTTCCCCTAAGTAGTTATCTGTGAAAGCCCACCCAAATAAAGATTTCAGAGAAAATTTACTTCTCCACCGAATTTAATACCCAATATCATTGGTCTAACTATTCGTAGTTTTCCAGAAGCATACAAATTCTGACATGACACCTACGATGCTTTCCTTCATTACCTGATGCTGATACAGACATTAACCTTTTTTTTTCTTCTTCTTAATTTGCAACAAGTAGACAAATCATAGTTTTTTAAAAGGCATTTTCCATGAGGTTTTCTTTTAGCTATATTAGAAACTACTTAGTATAATATTTGTCAAGGTATTTTTGGATTTGAGGAAATAAGAGAATGTAAGTAATCTATATACAGTGGCTCCCAAAAGTGTTCGTACACTTACGATTTTCAGTGAAATAGGGGTCTATCCATTGATTAAAATGAATATTTCAGAATGGCTATTTAATAATAAGATCTATAATCTATTCTTAACAAAACTACATGAAATATTTTGAAAACATAGTAAAACTTTATTTTTAAGAAACGAATAATCCAAAAGTAGCAAAAACTTTATCTCACAAAAGTCATCGTACACTTGTAAAAAATCTCTACATATTAGTAAATATTCTAATTTTTCGTTAAATTAATATTTAGTAGGATATCCTTTAGCATCCACAACAGCTTTTAAACGTCTGGGAATAGATTGCTTTAGTTCTTTTGTAATTTTTGCATCAATGTTCATCCATTCTTCCATCATAATTGTTTTTAGTTCGCTTTTCGTGTGAATATCGTGTTTTCGTACTCGAACCTCCAGTTCTCTCCAAATATGTTCTATTGGGTTTAAATCTGGTGATTGAAGTGGTGCTTTCAAAACCCATGGACAATTATAGAAACACCAGAGGCGAACATTGAGAGCCGTGTGCTTAGGATCGTCATCTTGATAAAAAAACAAAGTTGTTTCCAATACGCAAATTTTGGGCTGATAATTTTAAATTGTCTCTTAAAATATTTATATAAACAGCATGATTCATTAGGCCATCAATAATTACAAAATTTCCTAGTCCTGATGCTGACATGCACCCCCACACAAGGATACCTCCACCGGCATGCTTAACTGTTCCTACTAAGTTCTTGGGATTAAGTTCCTCATTTTTTTCTTCTCCATACAATTAGTGATGCGACATCGATAACAAAACATCGATGTTTTGAAACATCGATATTCAATATTAAAACATCGATGCTAATAAAACATCGCCCAAAAACCATCGATGTTTTTAAACATCGATGTTTTGGAACATCGATTTTTTAAAACTGGTTTAGTAATCTCTAACATTAATGTTACTTCCGTTAGTCGTGGGGGGAGGGGGTGATTTAATTTTACTCTCTGATTGGGCAGGCACAAATGACAAAAACTTGGTTGCTTTGGGCTACATTGATGACTCAAAATTCTCGTTGTAAATACCGCCATGTTTTGCCTTCAATTGTCCAGATAAATTCGTGGTATTGCCAGAAGTTTTGAGGGACTTAAGGCAAATATTGCATTTTGCCAATTTGTCAGTGGTTTTGCAAAAATATTTCCAAACGATACTTTTGGGAGGCATCTTACTAATAATATTAACGTCAACTTATATAAAACCAGAACAAAACAAAAACTTAAATGGATGCACTCGTGGATATACTATTTGTAAAATAAAACCCCATGGAAGGTTCTGGAGTGTCAGTAACATTCCAAGCGCTCTGATTGGTTCATTGGTTGTTAATTGCCATTTGTCTGTTTGCCAAGGAATCATTCCTCCTTTTCAGAATTCAGACTTACATTTACTGAGTGTGAAAATTATGCTACGTGGTAAATTTTTTTTATTACGGTACTTTTTCATTAAAAAAAAAACATCGAGACCACGTTAAACATCGAGCACAAAACATCGATGTTAAAAAAACATCGGCTTCAATAAATCGATATTTAAAACATCGACATCGATGTCGCATCCCTACATACAATTATACGCCCATCAGCACCAAAAATGTTCATCGAAAAATAAGACAGTATTCCAATAGGTTTGGGGCATATTTATCATTGATAGTGCGAAGGGAAGCCTAAACTTTGTTTTTCTCACTCACAAAGAATTTTCTATGGGCAGAACGTCCATGTAATCCAGCTGTTCTGAGAACTCGTCAAAAATTTTCAGGTGAAATTGAAGTAGAAAATGTTTCATTGAATTCTGCAGAAACTTTTACAGCACTCAAACGTAAATTTTTCACAAATTTTCTAATTATAAATCTCTGATCACATTTTGTTAACTTTGCCGGACGGCCTTTTCTTACCTTGTTTTCGATCCAATTTTCTTCTTTAAAGCATTTTTTCACATACTGAGTAGAATGGGATAAATTAAGTAATTTAGCAATATTCCGAACTGATTTACCACTACTATGATGAAAAATAATCAATTTTCGAATGCTGCTTGTTGCTTCTTTACGACTACGAGCCATTTTTAAATAATAAATAGAATATTACGGAGTAGGCAAGCAAAAATTAAAGCCAAACAATATTTTAAATGCCACCACAATTCAAAAATAAAAATAAAGTGCCAGACGATAATTGAAAATATTTCAGTGTACGATGACTTTTGTGAGATAAAGTTTTTGTTACTTTTTGATTACTGGTTTCTTAAAAATAAAGTTTTACTATATTTCCAAAATATTTCATGTAGTTTTGTTAAGAATAGATTATAGATCTTATTATTAAATACCCATTCTGAAATATTCATTTTAATTAATGGATAGACCCCTATTTCACTGAAATTCGTAAGTGTACGAACACTTTTGGGAGCCACTGTATATAAAACAGTTCCCTGACAGATATAGCACAGACCAAACTGCTGGACCTAAAGGGTTGAAATTTTTCATGGTGATTCTTGTTATAGTGTAGGAGTGCACTAAGAAAGATTTTTGAAATATTCTTCTTAAATTTTTTTAGCTGTTTTGTAACATTCTTTAAAGTTTGCATTTAAAATAATAATGTGAGGGTTATGAAATTTATATCACGAGAAAGATCATAAAAATTCCTTTAAAATGAAATCTTTTTCGAATCTTTACCTCCATTTTCTGATTTTTGGTGAATTTTTAAAGATTAATTTTTAGAATTTAATTTATTAAATGCTGATCACATGATTTCTTTTCTTTTTGTGATACTTTAAATTAATTTTGCATCACATGCATAACAACGAAATAAGTTGACAAAAATTTTTTTTTCTTTCTTTCTAATGCAGCAGACGATTGGATATTATCCAAAAAGATATTAAAATACAGTAAAAGAAATGTTCCTCAAACTGTATTATATTCTTTAGTATGTTCAATTATATTTAATTTCAATATTTTCTTCTACATTATTTTGTCTAAAAAATATGTTACGATTTTTTTTTCTTTTTCTTTGCATTAACTGCATATACATTGATCGTTGTATTTAATTTGAATGTACACCTTAGTGAAGCCTGGGTATTCAGCTAGTATAGTATAAGGCATAACAAAGTTATTTGTCTCTCAGAGTTAAAAACAAAGAGGATCAAACTTCTATTTTCATTTCCTACAGTGAAAGTAGATAAAAAAAAATTGCAGTAATTCAGATTCAATCATCTCTAAAACGTAAGAGAAAAAACTGTTAGGTATACAAAAATTAAACTTACCAATTTTATGGAAAATTCTGTAGGATTGAATACTAAAGAATCTGGTTTATAAAACTTTGCACTTCTTTTTGCCAATCCAGTTTGTAGTTTCATGAGATCAGAATCAGGCATGATTTCATTAGCAGTAATTTTTTCATTTGCTACAAATAAATAGAAAACTGTGAAAACAAATTTTTATTCTGAAAATACATTAAGGTAGATTTTTTTCTTTCTGGTAGTGGAATTATATGCCCTTTTGCTTTGAGTATAATCATACAAAATTGATTTCTAGAAAAAAGGAATTACATACATAAAATTTCATTCTGTAAAATAATTTATCAAAGAATATATAAAAAATGTACATCATAAAATGACAATTTTCATACTCAAAGAGCACATTCTCTTTTGCCAACTTCAGTTCAACCATCTTACTTCAGTTTTTCTGACAATTCCATAATCCTGATATACTATATAAACTCCAAACAATACATTAGTTTTATTTTTAATCAAAACTCACATTTTATCTTTTAAATTTTATCTTTAAGATGTGATAATTTTTTATTAAAGGTTTGCGATTATACGAATTACCTTAAAATACCAAGGTAATCTTTAAAATTATTACCTTTTACATACTAATAAAAGCTTTGTAGCCTGAATGAAATTTAATTAAAGTACATTAAAAAACTAGATATTATAATTATGAATAAAATTTTTTAAACATGCATTTAACATCATAAAAAAACTACTCTCATTCAGATATGGATAAAAGAGTAGATTACTTGATGTTCTCCTAACTGCACTCCATAGGCGTTCTGTTTCATCCAGAGTTTCATTTAAATCTAATTGCCCAGTTATATAGTTCTCTTCCTGAGCTGAAAAACAAACAGTGGATTTTAATATACATATAATCTTAATGTCATTAAAAAAAAAAAAAAAACAAGTTTTAAAACTGGAAATTATATAATTTAATTTAATCACAGAGAGGGGTTTGTAGTACATTAAAGAAACTTAAAAATAGATAAGTAAATAAATTTTGAGTATAAAATCTCTTAGTGAGAATTGTAAAATATTTGCAGTGTTTATAGGAAGCTTAGAATAATTTTGAAGAAAAATAAATTTGAATTTGACTTTAAAAAGACTTAAAGATAATTAAAAAAAGATAATAGTCCAAACTTTTAACTTCACTTTGTAATTTACATAAAAATCCAGACTTTTAAGGGCACTTGAGGACATTTTAGAAAAATAGATCATTAAGCCCATGCATTAAGAGACATAAAAATACATTAAATATATAAAAATAATTTATTATACTTTGAATATGTTTAATTTACTTATTCTGAAGAAGTTACTAAGACATATTAAAGTATATTTTTTTAAAAGTTCTGAATATTAAAAAATTAAACTTTTTTTAAAAAAATATTAAGAGTTATTCAAACATATCCTTTATTAACATGTTAAAATGAGGAGAAAAAAAAACTTATTAGCTGCAGTTATTAGCTGTAGGAAAAACAAGAAATTTAATCTTCCAAAACAAAAACAAGATCTTTTTCATTGAAAAAAAAAATATCAAAACTTGAACATGCTTAAAAATCTTAAATTTCAACACATTAAAACATTATGGAAGAATAAAAAAGTTTTAAAATTACAAATTTAACTAATTTAACTAACTTGCAAATCATATAAATGAAGTCCTGTTTATAAATAAATTTACTCAATGCATTGAAATGACTCGGAAGGTTTGAGGCAAAAAAAAAGGGTGCTACTAGACTAAAAAATCCAACACCAAACAAGGCAAATATCAAACATAAAAGTCTGCAGCCTTCTAATGTCAGTTCAGTAAATATTCCACACCTTAGTTAACTATATAAACTTAGTACAGAGTAGGGGGCTCAGAATTTTGCTTTCCTTCCCTCATCATAGTTTTTCTAACTTTAGCAAAATTGTCACTTATGTTGACACGTAAATTCGCTAATAAATGTTAATACAAGTATGAATGAGGCTTCAGAGAAGAGCCAATATTTGAGATTTTAAATCACTATACACAATAAATCACATGAGTTTGAATTTGTTTATATTTTGTTCGTAAATATAACATAATTTCAATATTTACAGCAACTTAACAGTCATTTTCTATACCGACCTGTCGCCAATCTCTTGGCGAAGAACTGCGACTCTTGACGAGGAAAAATCATTCTCATATGCTTGCAGAGACCAGGGTTTGATCGCTGGAACATCTACTTACAAATTGCAGGCGTAATCACGGCCTTACCAAAAAAGCAACTCTATTTATAAGTATGTAAGATATGGACAGAAATATACATGAAAATGAAATTTAAAGATTATTTAAAGGTTTATTTTCCGATGCAGCTCTGTTCTATTTCTTACATACACATAAGAGTTATTTTGTCCAATTACATACAATTTAAGTAAATAAAATTGCCGCTTGAAACGAATAACGATATAATATATGCCGCCGAAAGTAGATACGGAGTTTGTAAAAAATATGTGATGTGGAATGTAAGCACTGTCTTAGTTTCTTCTATTCCCTGTTTTGTTTTTGTTTTGTATTTTTAACTTTAACTTTACAATGTAGTTCGTAAAAGTGGAAATGGGGTGTAAAAAGTGAGTATTTTCTTGTATTCCTCTTATTTAATTGGCGACTTTTTCGTAAAGTTGGCGACAGGTCGGTACAGGAAAGTACCCGTTTTCGTAATAAATGAACACATTTATTGGAGATGGTGACATCATTCATTTAAAACAATATTTACAAATTCAAGTTGTGTGTAACTTTTATAACAGTATATTGATTGTTCGATAACATGCAAACATATAACACTGACACAAAGCTTTAAAAAAATTACTGTCATCTGTGTTGTGAAATCAACATTTCTGAAAATAATTTTTATACATACCCCTCAGTTGGATGGCTAGTTTTTTTGACTCAGTTGATACACTCATTATTTACAAATAAAAATAATTAGTAGGGATGTTCAAATTTCAAACGCAGAATACCGAAAAAGGAACACCTGTTTCCCGCGAAAAATGGTAAACACTGCTCAAGAGACTGGTCGCATACGCAGTGATAAACACTTGCGGACCATAGAGATTCATGAATAAACATAACCGGGAGTGGAAAAGTGAAAAACATGCAGAAAGCGTAAGGTTTCTGCTGGGAACGTCATGAAGTGACGTCACGCTTAAGCACCACCCCCTGGTGGGCAAAACATTCGGAATTTTGCATCGTACGCATGTTAGTAAAGCTCTAGTTAGGGCCTGTTCACATAGGAGTCCGAGGCGTAGCGTTAAGGAAAAGATGACGTTGAGACGAAAATAAACCAATCATAGGCGTTAAAAATTTCCTTGCTAATCGTTTGGAGGCCTATGATTGGTTTATTTTCGTCTCAACGTCAACTTTTCCTTAACGCAACGCGACGGACTCCTATGTGAACAGGCCCTTAAACATTTACATATCTTTGTGAAAGAGCTTATTGATTTAAATTATCATTATGGTAGTGAGTTGTGTAGCTTATGGGTGCACATTCAGGTTTTCAAAAGGATCTGATGTTGGCATGTATCGTCTTATGAAGGATGAAAAAGGTACATATGTGAAAAAAAACCAACTTAATACAAATATACAATTCACACTGGCACATTTTGCCAAGATTATGTATTTCACATATCAGACAGCCTTCTGAGCAAACTGAGATATCTCAGTACTTAAATATTGCATTTATAGCAACATTTTATTTTTATTTAATTAAAATATATTTACAACAAAACAGTGGTGCACCCAGGATTTTTTCTTTGGGGGGGGGGCGAGATGAACGGATAAAAATATTTATAATGCAAAACAATATTTATAATGCAATTTCTGTTTCTTTGGGGGGACCCAGGGACCCTTCCCCCCCCCTCCTGGGTGCACCAGTGCAACAAAATATATTCAAATTATATTTTAAAAAATTTTAACTTAGAGAATATACAAACCTAATTTAGGTACATGACAAAAACTTTATATAGATTATGCTCGTTTTTACCGTGTTTTTATTAACTTGCTTTCTTGTTTGTTTGTGTGTGTGTTTGTCCAGTACATATCTTGCAATCGATTTTTAACTAACTTCCCGACTAGCTAGACATTTGAAACTTTTAGAATAGCTTAGAACACGATGACAATGCATTTTTTAATACTTTTAGCCATCTTTAAGCAGGTTTTACCATATTTTTATTATTTTTAGTTAATTATGTTTTGTAGACTGGTATAGCCATCTATCTGCCGGAACGGGAACGAAAAGTTAAACGCAACTTAACGAGTCTGCTACAGTTAAGGATTTCATGTTGACGGTGAGGATTCAACCGTGTGGCAACCCTTTTTGTGTGGGTTACTAGATAATAGAATTGATCAATTTATTGGCATGAAAAAGAGTTTCTCTTTAAATTTCATAATTCAAATAGCGTCAAGCGATACGTGGTGATGTTGATGTACGTAACACGTGTAAATAAAATTGAAACAGAATGTTAAGTGATCAAAACAGTATTCTCAGGTTTAATTTTAGAATAGATCACTTATAAGAGCATGTGCATTACATTTAAAGTTTTATTTATAATAAAGGATAAAAATGTAAACTCTTAAAAAGTAATTTACAAAAAATTTGTTTTCAAAGTATCAACGATTAATTTTTAAGTATCTATTTATGTTTAAAAAAGTTATAATTTTTACGTAAGTTTTGCTCATATTGTAACTGATGTACCACAATTTTTTCTTCGGTGAAAATCCATGTAAACGAACTAAAATTACTTTTTTATTTTGTTATAATGGTTATTGCCCAGAATTTACAAGACTTACAAACTTTGTTTTTGTATGTTGGACATAGTTAAGGTTGAGTATCTTTCTGCAGTATGGAACAGAATATATTTAATTGTTGATTATCAAATAAATTATGAATGCCATTATCGTATCGTGCGTTTGTACAAACCATCTAATTAATATTTTATAAAACGTTTTACTGTTTATAGTATCTCTCATTTATTTTCTCTCAGTTTGTAAAATTTGAAATGCCACTTTTACTTGATTTTATGTATAATATATAAAGTATCTAATTAGAGAGCTTAATTTTAAAAATTTTAAGTGTATGAAATTACATTATTCTTGCAGTTTGATAATTTAACGCTACTAATTTAAAAGATATTTACATATTTATATTTGAATTCTAAAGGTTACTTGATAATATGATCTGATAAGATTTATTTGACTTTTAGAGAAAAATAAAAAAATTCTCTTTTCACCTTTCTGTATTTTATAAACTGAACTAGCCTAAGTTATCAAAGGTTAAAGGGAAAACATTGAATTTTGAAAATGTAATATGTGTTTAAAGTACTTGCTTCTAAAACGTGATGTCATTGTTAATAATAATTGAAATACAAAATAGTTTTACTAATTTTAAACTGTTGAGAAACACTGTTTTATATATATATATATATATATATATATATATATATATATATATATGGGTCATTTTCAAAAGATTTGCCAAAACAACATTTCAAAATTTTCAAAATTAAAAATCATCAACTGTTTAATTTATTTTTGAATACATGCTTGGAAATACTTAATTTTTAAAGATACAGTGATATTTGAGCTTAATTTTTCCCACAACCGGATATATTTAACTTTGAAAGTAAATCTTTGAGCTTCAATGTCATGAGTGTTACCGGACAATGTGACTACATTTCTATAAAGTATGAAAGTGTTTATTTTTCCAAAAATGATACATTCCATTAATAAATTTGTTCTTTGACTATATAACATTAAACAAAAAAATAATTTAATAATTTTTAATAAAAATGCACTATTCATTGTCATGAGTGTTATTCTAATATCATGTTTTACTGTCTATCACTATTGTAAATAAAATTTTAAAAAAGTTTCAAAATAATATTGTTATAAAAATACATTACTTTTAATCATTATACAAATTCTAGTAGAGTTATTATGGATTTATTTAATTTTTTATTGTGTTTTAGAGCTCATTTACTAGGTAACACACATGGCACAAATGGTAACACTTGTGACATAAATGGTAACACTTTGATAAAAAGAGAGAAAAGCATGTTATGCTTTTTCAAATACATCAATTGGAAAGGGGAAACGGTAATAAACTCTGTTGCCTTTCATTACAAGTTGGGGGTTAGGCAAAATACTTATTATCTGATCAAATTCTACATATGAAATGTCCTCCTCCATTAATCGAAACAATATGCCATTTTCACCAGTTAATCTAAAAAAAGCAACCTTAAGCTCTCCATCCACAGTATCATACTCTTGGCAAACTCCAACATATTGGTAATGTCCTTTATTTGGGTTATCCCTAAAAACTTTAATTAGCACATAAGCACCAGGTTGAAGCTTAGATTCACAGCCACTAGCTCCTAGGTTGTTAAGATCAATGGAAGATATTGAAATGTCATCATCATCATCAGTGCTGTAAATTGGTGATCTTTTATGTTTTACTACTCCTTTGAAAACAATCTTTTTAAAAGATTGAAAACACTTGCAAAACTTTCCTAATGTCCATTCGTTTTTCATGCAGAAACATGACACATAACGGTAAAAAAATTCTTCTGAATTTGTAGTTAATAATTGGTGAATGGAATGAGTACCTTTGACTGTCATGAGATTGGATGATATTAGCTGAAAATAATTATCAACTTTGTCTTGAGGTATAAAAAATAGTTTCACTTTTAATCCTTGATTTTGTAACACATGGAACAATATTTCAGCATCAGGTATGTGAGTACCATGTGCTACAATTTGATCTGCTGTTCGCTTTAATGTTGCCCCAATGCCATCAGCAGCTCCTTTGCCATGACCAGATTCAAAGAAAGACCATGTTGCTGCTTTAAATTCAAAATCAAAGATCTTTCTTGTAAAAAGATAGAATTTTTTTTTTTTGTCTGTACTGGGTAGAAGGCCCATCAGAAAAGAAATGAAGAACTTGTATATTTGGATAATTCTTTCTTAATAAATCTAAAACAGGTTCGAGATGAGCCCAGATTCCAGGTGGACCATGTTCATTGCTTGGGGAAATTGATGAGAAAGAGAGAGGACTTTTATCCTTCATATATAACACTCCTGTATGAATAGCCACCTGATGTCGTGAAGCTCCAAAGTGGTAACTCTGGATCTCCTCATGCAGTTTGCAATTATAATTTTCTGAAAAGTCGATAATTATTGCAGCCTCAGTATCAGATAACTGCTCTTTGCATTCCTCAAAAGACTTGTTTTGATGTCTTAATTTATAAGAATGGGGTTTGAATGCTTTCATCTGGCTCTGGAAGGAATTATTCAATTCATTAACAGTTCCATGAAGTGTTACAACTTTTTGCACATTCACTCAAAACAATGACTTTTTTCCATCCTTTATTTTATCTTTCTTCTTTTACTTTGCTCCATTTTTTCCAGGTTGTACTACTGTTCAGATCTTCAACTGATACTGGGATATTATTGTAAATACAATTCTTACATATACTAAACATGCAGTTAAAGTTGTTTTTATCATAAGCTAAGAATGATGTCAATACATGCAGGTTTACAGTAGGCAGAACGTTCAAATGGCGTAGCTTGCAAGCCATGAACTCTAAATTTGCATGTTTCACACACCTTCAAGTGTCTCTGTCATCATCGGTTGGCTTCAGAACATAAAATGGTCTGCATTTTGTAAACAAAGTGTATGACACAGGTTCGGAAGTTATTTTTTCATCACAGAATTTTTTATACAACACACATGGAATCTAACAAAAACCTCTTTTGCATCTTTAATTTATTTTTGGTGCAAGTTTCCTTCTTTCCTGCAGTAGCATGACTTACATCATCATGTAAAAAAAACTGTACTATTTTCTCATATTTTTCTTTGATTTCTTTAGCCTTTACCACAGTAATACGTTTTTTATATTTTAATCCAATTGAGTGAGCTGCTTTACTTTGCATTTTATATTTCTGGCATAACTTTGATGACATAATTCTCCCAATCATTCTCTTATCACTATATATAGATGTTTATGTTTGTGTATAATGTTGTTGCTGTTGTGCACTATTCAAATAACTTTAGCTTTATTTTGGGAGGAGTTGCAAACGTTATAGGCTTCCAGGTCTAGTTTAAATTTAGTACCTTTACACTTATACAACTGTGTTGAAATATTTGTTTTTCATAATATATGAAAAAAGTATGGAGGAATGATGATTTTTTTTTTGTCTTATAATATGGAAATTTAATATTATAATATGTTAAGTCATGAGTAGTTGACAAAATATTTATTGTTCAGGAGGTACTGAATAAAAAATAAATATGTAAAATTAATCATCATCGTCATCATCAGGTGCACAGCCTGGTATAGGCCTAGGTTTTCTGCAGGAGCTCCAAATAATAATCTTAATGTCTAGTTTAATAAATTTTATTGGGAGAGAGGGATGAGTATATTGTACATTTTGCTTTTAAGTAGTTTTGCAATTTATTTTATTTTATTAACATAATTTATTGTTAACATGACAGCAACCACACATTAGCCAGCATTGTTTGTCATTTCCATTTCAGAAAGTCAGTAAATGATACTTTTGTTAAAATGTGAAAAAAAATGTGCTGTTGATTGGGTTGTATTTTACAAGATGTAGGAGTGTTAAGTTGGAAATTATTTATCAATATAAGGTCTGTGAGTTTGAGACTTTCCATATACCAAATTCTCTAATGATATTTAGGAAGAGAACTGCTAGTCAAGATTTATGTGAACTGATAGGATGGCAGTGGAAATTTATGTAGTAATATGGTAAATTTGAGATGTGGTACCATGGATTAAACCACCTTTATTAGTTTTTCCATCATTTGTGGGGAAATAAAGAAGAATTGATAATGATTTTACATGGGAGAGGGTTATAAATTTAAACTTTTACTAATGGGAGGATTAATAATTAAGTTGCTGAGATAATATCTTCAAACTTAGCTCCTTTTTTAAATTTGTTTATTATTTTATTTAAGAGATTTTTGTTGTCAGTTAAAATTTGTAAGTAATTAGTATATAATATGTATCACTTAGAATTGGAGATATAATGCGAGAGCTTGAACTACCATTTAAGTGTAAGTGTATTTGATATCCCAGTTTTATGCACAGTGATGTGTATTGAAAATATAATTTTCATACAGAGCTACTTATTTGTGAAAAAAGAAATTAACTTAAAATGTAATACATCTTTAAGAAATCAGAAAGTATTACAAAATGGCATATCTCACTGGCACCTCTTAAAAAGCACTCAAACGTCCAATGGAATCTCAGCTATTGGTAAGACTAATCTATTTGCTTTTAGTACAGAGTATTTCCTGAGATTTTTTGGATTTCAATGAAAGGGGGGAAATGGGATCTAATCCGTACAATCTTCACATAAATGTTTTGTTTCATAAATTATGGAGGCACCAGAAAAGAATTTCTGAAGCTAAATCCCGAAGGCTAGCTCCAAGAATAATCACTTTTACAAATAACGTCTAGATTTTGTCCAAAATAATGGAAACACCTTGTAGTATTACGCTCTTAATACGGTGCTGGAGTATATTTGGCATTTAAAACTGCTTGAATTCTTCTTGAAACGGACGAAAGTCTTGAATGGTGGTAAGTTGTATGTTACACCATTCTTCAGGGGAAAACTGCTCTATTACCTTGAGAGATGCAGGAGGAAAACGAGATTTCATTCTGTTTTCTTATTCAGTCCACAGTGGCTCAATGTTGTTTAAATATGGTGATTGTTCAGGCCAGGGAAGGTGTCCAACTTTATCATCAGGGTTACTCAAACCATGATCTACCAATTCCAGCTCTGTCAATAAGGGCGCTATTATCTTGAAAGATGTAATCTACAGGAAATAATGTGAGCGCCTTTAAATAGACATATTTATCCAAAATGTTTAAATAGTCCCTGCTAGTTATCTTTCGTCCTAAAGTGATAATGAGACCTGCTGAAAACCACGATATGACTGCCCAAAGCATGACGGGACCTCAACTATGCTTTACGGTTGGAAGGAGATATTTTCAGTTGTGAGGTTCTGCCGGTAAACACGTCCCGAGGTAGGGAATAGAGTAAAGGTTGATTCATCTGAAAAAAAAAATGTTTCTATTGACCTGTCCTAAGGCACCAAGTGAGACCCACCATGGCATGAAAGGAGACCTTCTAGGTTTCGATTCCCACCGGTGGGTCTGGGTATAGACCGCAGACGGCAGCTACTCCGCGGACGCACCTAAACAAGCCCCTGGCGCCCCCACCCCAGGGCCACAGAGATAGCAAGGGAAAAACGTGTATCGCTCCAATCCGCCGGCTAAAAAGGCCATTTAAGATGGATAAAAGAAGAATTTTGAATAGAACTAATTTAGTAGAAACATGCCGAAAATGGATGCTCGAGAGGCCTGAAAAAGAAAAACCCAACGGTGCGCAATTCCTTGTCTTTATGTTACTGGCACCACTGTAGTCTACTTTTTTTATTCATCTGTGACACGGAATTTTAGAAAAGCAGTTCTGTTGTAAATATTTTGATTATACAGTTCCCACCTCACTGTATGAGTCAAGACTGTATGGGTTCTGTGCATGCGTATTAAGCACAGCATTCATCTTTGTCTCGGTGATCTTTTTGTTTGAGATAACAGTCACCTTTAATGTCATCCCGTCTCTAAACGATTAGCTAGCTAAACGACTCCACGAAAATAAAAAAAAAGTAGTGGCGATTTGTGCAATTAGCTCTTTAATCAGCAGGAATGAAATTCACTTTTTTAAGCGTAGTGTTATTTATGACAACTCCTGTATTTAAGAATTTTATGGGAAACTAAAAGATTTTGTGTAAAATGACCAATTAATAACGGTAAGTCGTTTGACACCTCGCGTATTGGCCCATGAAATATCTGAAGACCGGCGCTGCGTAGCAATTCCTGCAAACTCAGCCGAGGGTTCATTTCCCCTTTTCAGTTTAAGTTTCATATAGGCCTGGGCGCCGGACGGACAGTACAGATCTGCCGACCAGTTTGGGCAACCCTAATTAATAACGGTAAAAAGAAAATTGTTTGAATTTCCAAAGTGATATGAGTTGGAAGGGGGAACTCGGGTAATTTAAATCATATTCAGGGGTTGGTCAACAAAACTGGAAATTTAGTCCCCCCCCCCTCCTAAATTTTATTACCATTTCACATTCCCTGTGCTGTAACTCCTTTGTGGAGCCTCAATTGTAAGGCAAGAATTATATAAAGTAAATATCTTAAAACTATAAAAACGTTGATTTCTGAGTCTTCTGCTGTGCTCCCCTTAAATGTGCCTTATTTCACGGAACTGCAATGATGGAACAAAGCAGAGGGAATTAGGATAAAAATCATCAAAGACGTAGCCAGACAGTGGCATAGCGAGAGGGAGGCAAGGGGGGGGGGGGGTCTATCATGCCCTGGGCGCCAAATGGTCCCAAAGTAACTAATTCTATATATTTATTACTATATTTTTTTGGAGGGGGAGAGTGCCAAAAAGGTATCGTGCCCCGGGCGCCAATTATGCTCGATGCAGTTGAACATCTCGCCTGGCCCCCTCAGTCTCCGGGCTTGAATATTATTGAACATTTATGGCAATATTTGAAGTCCAAACTTCGTTCCCGATTTCCACCTCCATCTGGACTTTCGGAATTAGAGACCGCTCTCTGCAGGAGGAATGGCTGAATATTCCTTTAAATATTGTCCATGACCTTTATGCATCTATCCCACGTCGCATTAAATCTGTACTTCAGTCAAAGGGTGGTCCAACCCCCTATCAATATAGATTTTCCATTATTTCACAGGTGTTCGTATTATTTTGTCCACCATCTGTAGATCTTATATCCGCTTTGTGATGTTATATGGCAAGCGAGGTAATTAGCCTAGTAAGTCAACCCTGTTTGATTGAGCTAGATCGTGTCCAGAATGCTCTCTTTAGAAGTACTATTTCAGTGTTAATTTTTATCACCTTCCTCCCAGAAAGAAATTCTGGTTGTGCGACTAGATTGAGGCGTCAAAATTATATGAGCATGTCCCGCTAGTGTATGTGAAGAAGCTGTCGAGTTTTTCTTTTAATTAAGAGCCACGGTATCCAGGGTCATGTCATCATATTACCTAGAGGATGAAACAAATTCAATGCGAAATTGCCTGGATAACTGGTAACGCTCTGTGCAGGACTTAGTTTGGAAGCTCTGTATGGCCAAGAGGACAACCACGGGCAAGTTGCGAAATGGTAGGTTACATCAGTGTTTTTATCATCATAATAGATATGAGACACCACTTCCTGATTTCCTTAAATATATTCTAGTTGAGCTACTGTGTGTGGCAGGAGTGGAATGCTCTGCCGTTGCTCAATTTCAGCAGTAAGAAAATGTATGAAACATATTCTGCACTCCCTGCTTTGTGGAAACTTCCGACATAAAATAAGCAGTATTAATAAATATACAATTTGCAGGAAGTGCAAATACACTGATATTCCTGTCGGGCATTCAGTGGTACTATCAAAATGAAGCTGTGCGAGCAGTTGTGGCTTGATTCGATGTTCTGGACAAAGCTTTACAACATTCTGAGGAAACTACCATGAGAAGTGGGTAAAAGACCAGATTGTTGTCAATCCATATCACAATGTTTGAGCTTATTTTTACTTTGATTTTACTGAGTATACTGACGGAGTGCATAACACTGTCTTCAGTCAGTCTACACCAATTGTGATGCAGTGCCATCACTTGTTACAGTGGACAAGTTTCAATGAATGCTGAAAGGTAAAATACTACCTTTCAACAGTTATGGACTCAAGTCGTAACAGCAGGGCCCGATTTAGAAAATTCATGACTATAGGCCCAACTCGGGTTGGGGCCCCCTAACACTCATGTGGGCGTAAAATTTCCAAAATTGACACACACACACAAAAATAAAAAAAATCATGAATCATTGGGAAAGTACCATTTTACAAAGAATTGGCTATTTGAAGTGTAGAGGCCTAGAACATTATCAAATAACAAAAAGCAATACACCATAGTATCATTATTAAAACACAAATACAGAGGCTGTTCACACATTTTTTAGACGATGTATGTTGTATTCACAAAACTAAATTACATAAAATTCTTGTGTTTTAAATGTTCTATTTGACATCCCTTATTCGGAACTATCTTTCGACACCGCAATTTCCAGGATAATAATGCCTTTTGAAGTGTCAGAAGAGGTATTCTATCCCATTCCTCCTGAACAGCTTTCCAGAGTCCTGTAAGGGTTTTGGGACGACGTTTGGATAATGCAGATTTTAAAAGTCCGAAGGCACAAAAATCCATAGGTGATACATCGGGAGATTTAGTAGGGATATCAGTGAAGGGTATGGCCTTGATACCAGTTTTTTGTTCCATTTCTTTTAGGAAATTTACAGTGGATTTTGATATGTGACTGCTAGCTTTGTCCCGATGGAGTTTCACAGATTGATGGCACTGTGGGTAAAGCGATGGTATTTCATTCAGAAAAATTGACGATAAAATATGTTCCTGATAGTATTTGGAGTTAATCTTGACATTCCAATTTTTTTCCACTCTCTTTATTTTTAACTTGCCATTATAAGAAAAACCAGCAACAATCATGAATCCCTTAGAAAAACTTTCTTTCGATTCTTTGAACCATGTACATAAAAATTTTTTCTCCCCTTTTATGATAATAAATGGCTCTTTTTTTTTGTTGCGATCATTTAAATACACCCATGATTCATCTATTGTGACAATTGTTTTCCATTTTTCTTTGGATAAGTGTTTTTCATATAGAATTCTGCAGCGTGTCCTGCGTCAGCGATATGATTTGGAAGAAGACGATGCACATTGCGTTTTATCGCTTTCTTAAGATTTAAATCAACGTTTATCATTTTGTTTACAGTGGATATCGAGCATTTTAATGATTTTGCAACTGTCCTTTGACTAGGGGGATTTTCTTTTAACATTAAACAACGTACCTTTGCAATAGTCGAAGATGTCCGTTTTTTCCTTGGATACTTGTTTGGAATTTTTGTTCCACTTGAGGCTCCAATTTGACGTTTTTTTCCCTTTCTTGTTGACGATATTACCTATCGATGCTTTAGATATCACAAAACCATGACTCTCACATCGTTTTTGGATAACGGAGTATGCATATTTCTCCTCGGAAAGAGCATAAATGTAGCCTTCGAACCATTGCTTTGTTAAAAACGCCATTTTGAATAAAAACAAAACTTTCAAGCCGCAGACCATAATTTTGACTTTTAAAAACATAGTACAATTGCAATTATTTCTTTTGCAGCAAACGATTTTTTATTACCACTTACCAAAATCGTCTAAAAAATGTGCGAACAGCCTCTGTACAATGCAACCAGAAAAACTTATTAATCCCTTATATACACTATACCATACATATGATGAACCAATCAATAGTAATCAGACCATTAATAATATTAATCAATAATCCTTTAAACCTCATAATTCACTTTTCACAAATTAGAAAATAAATAAAATCAAGTGCACTTACCTCTTAAGTAAATTTGATGAATAGTCAAAACTAATCATTAAAAACTGCTTTATTTTATGTGTATTTGTAATCATTTTAAGCAAAATAATATATATATATATATTATGTACACCTGCAAATACTTTACATCAATTTTTTTCTGGATTTATTGCTTAAAAATCATTTAAAATATCTTTAAACAGAAGACCTTTAGTTATATCGTTCTCCATGGTAAGAAGAGCTAACCCAGAGAGTCTGTCATCAGACATACTGGCTCTTAGTCTTTTTATGCATTTCATTGCAGAAAATGATCGTTCCCCAGAGCAGTTTGATACAGGAATACACACAAATATCCTAAGTTCAACTTCCACATTAGGATACGTATGCTCAATATGCAAAGATCTTATCATCTGCAGTATCTCTGTAGCATTTGAAACGCTGGGCATAAAATCACTAAACTGGAGGAATTCCTCTATAAATTCTTCATCAATATCATCAGAGTAAACTTCTTGAAACTTTTTAACAGCCCCACAAAGCTAAGTTTTAGGTAAATTACCTCTATTTGATAAAAAACCAAATCTGTTTTGTAATGTATGATATTCCCTCTTTCTTTCATTTAAGTTGAAAATCAGACTGTCACATATAACATACTGTTACTGTAACAGAAATGGATTTGCAGTCTGAAACCATTCTTTTTTTACAAATACTGCGGGAGATGCTCCCATAGCGGACCATGATTAACAGCCATTTCAGTCGGTCAGCTCATGTTACTGCTCACACAATGGAGAAATTATATGGAGGATTTTATTAATTTCATCTTTCAGAATTTGGAATTCAAGACTTTTTAATTTTTTGTAAACTATCCATGATACAAGGCCAAAAAGCATTTTTAAGGATTAAAAATACTGAAAGAACAAATATGATATGACAAAGAAAACAACACACTGAAAAATTATGCATCACCTGATTCAAGGATTAATATCTTTCAAAACATGGACTAAGAATTTGTTGTAGTCTAAAAGTAAAGACTGCAAAATGGAAAATATTATACAAATTTTTGTACATTCATACTAGCAAGTTAACATATTTCCAGACTGGAATAAATAACCTACAAGTTTGACATATTCAATACTTTTATTTCATTTTTTCTCTAATATAGCATTACACAGAAGATAACATTTTGCTAAAATTATTAAAATTCTTTCCAGCAGTAACTTGAGTTGAATCACTTTCATTTTGGTAGTAACTTCTGTATGTAAATGTCCATTCTAAGCTAGCAAGTTTATCTTGAAATAGAACAAATATATAATTTCAATTTCAGAGATATTCCAGCGAGCCAAGTATTCATTTTCTTTCATCATGTTTATAGTTAAATGCAGTGCTAAAAAATGTATACAACACTGTATAATATAAATAAATAAAAACAATATCTTTGAAGACACTATGTTGCCCAATGATTAGAAGAATAAAGCTATATTAATGACATATATACTACTTAAATATAAGACAAAACATTTACAAGGTATATAAAATATTAATAGTATGAGTTCTGCTGACAAAAAAGCAAGCAAGTCCGTCTTGAAATAAGGAAACAGTATAAAACTCTTATTTCAGAGACATTCCAACTAGCCAATGTAGACTACATGTGTGGTTAACTTCCATTCACAGATCAGGCTCAACTCATGTTAGCATGCATTTTGTATGTTTCAATATAGTAAGTTTGGTTCAACTTTATAAAATGTTGTTTAACTAAGAAATAACATTAATTTTTACATTAATAATATGGTACATCAAAAAACTTCATCTAAGCTTAAATTTTAACTCATGCATTAATCACATATTCAAGTATATTTGCAAATGTTGACTCACCTGTAAGGTGCTCCCAGATAAAAAGTAGGCAATAACTTCCATGATTCTATGTGAATGGCTCCCAAGTACCCTTACATTACCCCCCCCCCCCCTAAAAAAAGCTCCTTAATATAAAACTTACTAATGCTTATTTAATGCTATCTGGAATGTGGAGGGTAGCATCTTTTCCCAAAGGCTCATTGTCGCCTGCTTTTTGGCACGACTCTTTCTAGAATAAAAGAACAAATTATAATTATGGAATTATCTTTTATTCAGTTTCATACAATGGCATACAGGTTCCTGAAAGAATATATCTACTTTCCACTTTAATTTTAATTATCCATAAAAAAGGATAATTATTACTTTAAAATATATACATACAGTGCATGTAAAAACTTTAAAGACAGCAAACAATTGTAAAAATTTCGATAAATTTAAAATGAGATAATTGGAATGGAAATTTAATGTTGATCATAAAGTTGGAATATCAGTATAAAAGTCAACAAAATGTATTTGCATGCTTTTTATTGCGAAAACATAATTATGAAAACAAATGCTATTTTCACCTATGAAAAAGCTTTAAGAACATCACTCTTCTTTTTTTAAGAAATGTTATGCACAACTATTATTGATTTGCATGTTAAAAACTCTTGTGTATAGTTAATATCTTTCAAAACATAGACTAAGAATTACTAGAATTTCCTGTTAAGAGTTTTTTAAATTTTATAATAATTCCAAAAGCAAGTAAACTGACTGAATACGAAAAAGGTGCTGCTGAATCTTTTGCATTTTCAGGAATGAGTTGTCGGTCTATTGCAAAAAAGATTGGAAGACCTAAAACTGTCATCAACAATTTTTTAAGGTTAAAAGACAAATACGGAAAAAAAAATTATTCTGGAGGCAGACCAAAAGCCTTGTCACCCAGAGATGGAAGGAAAGTTTTAAAGTTACCATCAACTGGAAAATACTCAAGTAAAGAAATTTTACGAACAACTGAGTTCAATGTGTGCAAGAAAACAATCTGCAATACAATTATTTGATCTAGGAATTTCCAGTACACAGCAAAATTGTGTATACCCTCTTTACTGACTAGACACAAAACTCAGTGTTTACAGTTTACAAGACAAGTGATGACTTGGGACGACAAATGGCCACAGGTTATTTTTTCCGTTGACACCTGGTTTCAGAAGAAAAATACTATAGTTTTGTCACCCAGAAGTTTCGATTTAATCCCTATCGAGAAATAGTTGGGGAGATCTAGAATTACACAGTTCCATATATGTAAACCCGAGTTTACATATATGGAAGGCATTTTCCCCCAGTGTCAGAACTCAGATCTACAATTGGAGATGAACGGTACAAAACTAGTCCAAAAAATTAATGTCTATGAAAGATAGAATATTTGCAGTCATTAAAAGCAATGGTGGGCACACAGCACATTAAGTATTGTTTTTAATTTTCCTGTACTTAAAGTTTTTACTCAGGCAGAGATAGGTTTTCTTTCTTTTTATATAATTATCTTATTTTCATAATAAAATAGTTACAGATAAATTCTGTTGACTTTTTTTAATTAGCTTTTCAACTTTATGATACACATTATAGTATACTCTTTTCATCTGATTTGAAATTTATCAAACAAATCTTTTGCTGTCCTTAAATTTTTACACACACACACACATTTTATATATATATATATATATATATATATATATATATATATATATACATACACAGATGGTGGACAAAATAATACGAACACCTGTGAAATAATGGAAAATCTTTATTAATAGGAGGTTGGACCACCCTTTGACGGAAGTAAAGATTTAATGCGATGTGGGGTAGATGCATAAAGGTCATGGACATTATTTAAAGGAATATTAAGCCATTCCTTACGGAAACAGCATTTCAGCTGTTTCCGTAACCGATGCTCCACTTAAACGCGCTTCAACTATCATTCCTCTTTGGAACTCAGTGGTCTGACATTTCAACTTATCACAGACAGTTCGATAGAAGCATGCAACGTAGGTGACTGCTGTTAAGAGACTGATACCTTCCTCTTCATGCTCACTAGGTGGCAGACTTCTGTTGCAGGTGTGAAATACGTCGTACTTTTTCACAGGTGTTCGTATTATTTTGTACTCCATCTGTATATATATTAATATACACACACACACATATATATATTCTCATTTTTTAACATTTTATTCTTTTATATCACTTTTCATCTTTTATCAGTGCTGGCTGTTGTGACAAAATTGAGTTGGGGTAATAAAATTTAATTCACGAACCAATTTCTAAAGGTTATGCCTTTAAAAATCATTTAGGGGTTAGTACATTAGATATTAAAATATATTGTGTTTCAATGACCCGATGAACATAATTCACACTGGCAAGAAAAGTAACATAACTCAAAAATACAGCATTTGAGAAAAATAAAGTTAAACAATACTATACAGCTTGAACTAGCATTACAATAAAACTGATACAACTGCCCCCAGGTGGACAAATTGTGAGATAGAGATGTGTCACTTTTCAAGCATGATGGGGCATTTCATACATATTTTTCAATGACATAACCTCAAAATTACCATTTTTTGACTTGTGTCACTTGCGGGGGTGTGATATATCAATGTGGTTCCAACGGATGCACCCATCATGGGCTATGAATCAAAAATAAAATAAAAACGAGAAGCTGAAACAAAAATAACTTAAAAGAAAAGACTAAATAAGACTTAAAACCAGATAGACACAAAAAACGACATAACTCCAATTTAGAGAATATAATTAACAAAATTTATTTTAACATTATAGGCTTGAACAAGATTTTTACAAGTCTCCAATAGAATTAAGTTGACCTTAAATGCACGAGGACGCAATTGCCACTTATAATTACACAAAATAAAACCCATGAGAAATCATGTTGACAAACTCCAGTTAAATAAGTGGCTGGTGATATTATTTATAAAAAAATACTTTAAACTAATAAGTAAAAAAAAAAAAAATCTTTACTGACTCTGCTGCAGCCATTAGAAGTAAAAAAAATAAAAGGAAAAGAAATGGGGTATGCTCGCAAATGAAGTTCTCCGATGGCATATGTCACGAGTCTCCTTATCTCCGCCAAGAACATGTTGATCGTTCATCATAGCGCCTTCTCTCTCAAGCTGATTCTGCCAGGATTGAAGGTGGAAGGCGAGGTCTCTCTAGCACAGTGCTCGAACATCCGAATATCTACCTCGAAAAATTTCATCCACCACCTCGCGTCTTGCTACTCTTCCGTGCCTCCAACCGTACAAGGAAAGAATTCCCCAACGCGCCATGAAATTTTGCTGAATAAAGTTGCATGTCGAACTTTCAAAATTTTGAAGCCGTTGATTATCTCTCTATTTTTCACCTTGCTTTATTGTTCAACTTTAAGTTTTAGGGGTACAGCCACCCACACAATGTATTCATGCGTGCAGGCCCCATTAAAAATATTATTACAAAAAGTATAACTACCAGCCACTATACATACATTTCTAATCAATACTTTTTAAAGCAGGGACTCAAATAACTGGGAGAAACAATACTTATTAGTATCTTAGCACATGAAAATGTCCTTTTTTATTAGAACTTCATATATAAATTTTCTAAACTCAAAAGGTTTAAAATTTGCATTTAATTTTGCTTTGTTTATTTTCTGATATGCATAGAAACACAATAAAACACCACAATTATTACTGTAAGTCTGAATAACATGTGGCGGACAAATGATTTTAAATTTATCTTGAATATTAAAATACAATTTAAAAATATTGCTCCATTTGTGAATAAGAAGCATATACATATCACTGCAGAATTTGTCTAAAGGATCATAAAATTCAAAAACATTTTCTTTAAAGTTTACTATTATCAGAACCCAATGAGAATTTATATTAGCAGGTATTAAAAGAAGCAAATTTAAATTAATTTTTTTAAGAAAATTAGTATCAATTGAATTTGAATTCCATACAGATAAAGAGCAATATGAATCAAGAAAGATAAACTTTTTACAGTCATCGGAAATTTTTGACAAAAACCCTTCAATAATCGTGTCATACAACCAGCCTCTTTTAAAACTAGGAGAAATAGATTTTAAATAATTTTCCTCTTCATCACTTATTGTAGGGTCAAGTGATTTTAGCATGTATGCTGTAATATGTATATTATTTATTTTTATGACACTTTTGTTCATTGTGTCAATACTGTTATCAAGCTTAAGATCGATAAATGGTACTTGAGTCAAACCCAGTTTAGAACCAGCTAGAGAATTTTTAACTAATGTATCATATATTTTTTTTCTAAATTGATTAATGTTAATTGGACTATTGAAATTTAAATTATTTACATGACATAAAGCATAATAACAAACGAAAACACCACAACTACTGTTATCATTTTGCAAAACATGAGGAGGAGACTTTACATGCCAAGTAACATCTAAATCTAAACAGTTATTTATTGCAGAACCTAGATTATTCAGATATATTTCATACTTATCATTATAAGAACTACTAGCAGGATCAAAGAAATAAAAAGTATTTGTTAAAGTACATCCAACAATTAATAACCAGTGTGAATTAATACATAATGGAATTAGTATGTAATTAGCAGATTTTAATGGACGTGGAAACCATAATTGCTTACTATGATTTTGTGCAATACATAAAGCTACAGATGAATCTACAAATAGACCATCATGAAGATTTTCTAACAACCGACAAAAGAAAGAATTTATAATAACATCATACAGCCATCCTCTTTTAAAATCGGGCGACTGAATTTTTAGTGCCTTCTCTTCACTTTCAGAAATAAAGATATCTAAACTTTTTAACGATATTAAATCAAGAGCATATCCTTGTACAGTGAATAATGGCTTATTCAAATTACTATGAGCTATGGAAGGAGTAAAAGATTCACCTGTATTAGAAATTGGGGCAGAAGATTCAGGTAACACCTGAGGAAAGCTACACAATTTCTGCCGCTTTAAAGGCTGATATCCAGGAGTTTTTATCTCATTTTCTTCACACTTTTGATTATCAAGAATTTTGCCTAATTTTCGTTTTTTACTTGTTCTATAAAAATTCACTTTAGAAGCCCTTTCATTTGGTGCAAGTTTTAAACTTGTTTTAAAGGAGCTGGTAGGCTCATTACAATTTAAAATCCCTTTACAAGAAGACACTAATGTTTTTAAAGTGGAATTAACATGTTTTAGCATTATATTTTGAACTTTAGGCTCTTTAACTAAATTTAATAATTCATAGACAAGGTTTTCACAATCTTTAATTCTGGATTCTGTTGTACGGGGCTTAGGATAATCTACACAATTCAAAACTTCTTCATTATTTTTACAACTATCATTTCCATTATCAGGAATATATCCACTTATTTTAAATTCTCTTTTAATTACAGAATGTACTTTATGTATATGCTTACAAAGCATGTTCATATCAGGACAATTGCACTCATATAAGTGGCTACATAATGAAATGCAAGACATTTCTGGACACCTATAATAACAAAAATCAGAAGTACAAAATTCACTATTTTTTTTAACATTATAACTTTTGCCTAAAATGCTTTGTGATGAAACTAACCATTCATCCTGAGATATTTTTGTTACAGCATTATCTTGAATTCTCATTCCCTTAGTATGATTTTTATGACAAAAGGAAGTAAATTCTTTATTAGGAACTCCAGTTAAGATTTTATATTTATAACTTAAAAATGTATCCTTTTCAATGGTTAAAAGAGTAGCAATAAGTTTATCTACACGACGATTAAATTTCCTACAAAAGTAATTTGTTTTTAACTTATTGTGAAATGATTCACAATACATGTTTGAATTAGTGAAAGCATGGTAAAAGTTCCTATATGAAAAAGCCCAAATTTTAACCCTATTTAAATAATTTTGTTTGAAATAATCAATAAATAAACTGCACTTAGAATTATAAAACTCAATAAAGGAATTAAGAAGGGAATGGAATTTAAGTTTACAGTTTTCATTTAACAGCTCGGATAATTTAGATTGCATTTCATTATGCAGCTTCTTATCCTTCACCTTACTATTAAGCTGACGAGTCCAACTCTGACGAACATGCCATGAGCATAACAAGTGTTTGATTTCAGGGCCAAAAACTTGAGAAAAGGCAGGAAATGTAACCTTATCATCATCTGTCATAAGGCAATTAACAAAAAGGTTAGATGTTTTATTCTTAAGACTTTCAAACAAACATATCATTGTCTCTAGATCTAAATAATTTGTAATGAAATGTGCTACCGGGTATCCACAACCAAACTCATCTGGAACAATTAGAGTAATAACATAAAAACCATACTGGTTAGTCTGATGTGTTGAGTCTATGCAAAGAATTTTAGCTAATCCTTTAATCATCATAATTTTTTGTTCGTGAGTTTGAATTCCTAAAACAAAAGAATCTTTACTATTTTTTGAGTTATCAAGATGACATGGACCACACACAGTCAAACCTCCTTGAGGCTTATAAATTAAAACAGGATTATACTGCTCTGATTGCAATCTATTAACTAAAGATGCTACAGAGACAGCATCATTTTCTGGGAATAATGTTTTATTCATATAATTAGAATATGCAGAAATAGCCTTTCTAGAAATAAAAGTTTCCTTGACTGGAAAGACATCCCTATTTTCCCTTCCTCCAGCATCATCTTGTAACAGCTCCCTTATCTTCTGACATGGTATTGATAGGCTTAGGCACGTTTTTATTAAGTTGCGTGTTTTAGGTTTTATTTGGTGATATTTGCAATTGTCAAAGCTCAGTTTATGATTATGCTGAGGATAATAGACAACATTCACAGAACCATTTTCCTCTTCACAGGCGTAAATTCTTACTGGACATTTAATATTTTGTGGAATAATACCTTTTATATTTTTGCGACTACTTTTAGGGATTTTATTTGGAACATTTACAGACAACTGACATGAATAATAATGATATATCTTATTCTTGTAAACTTTACTTCCAGTTAACTTTCTAAATGATGTAAATGTAGAAGTACCTTCTATCTCCAACCAGTCTGAAAATCTTATTACAGAATCAAATGTTAGATGTTTGACATACTTAATATTGTGCACCATAAACAGGTGCTTATTTAAATTGAACACATCCTCAAAATTTACATTGCATTCAAGAAATATGCAACTAAAAACTGGTGGCCTATCATGACTCGTGCAATTTGGTTTATGACTAAAGAAGCTAACCTTATTTAAAAAAGTTAAATTGCAAAAACTACACTTGCGAGGATAAGAATAGTCATTCTTTGTAGCTATTATATTATAACAAGATTTTTTATGAGTAAATAGTGATTGGCGGCAACTAAATATTTTGTGGCACACATTACATTCCCGTTTAATTCTCTCTACAGCTGAATTATTATCACTCACATTTATTACACAACGTTTCTTGTGATGACTAAAAGATGATTTACTTTTATAAATTTTTTTACAAGCAACACACTGACGAGGATACGATACTAGCAAATGTTTCCTATTATTCTCAGCAACATCCTCCAAACTGCAGTCAATGCCTAACATTGTTTTTGACATATTAGGGATAATAATGCTGTAATTAAACAGAATGCAATCAATACACCAATTAAAAAATAATAATGTAGAATATGAAAGGAAAACACAATTCAGAATACAATGCAACTGCTAGGTAATACATTAGGTTACAATATTTTCAGTTTTAATCTAAATGCAAATCACAGAGTAAAAATGATAAAATTATAGCTTAATATCACTGCACTCTTAAAATAAAGTCTCTACACTTACAGAAACAAAGAAATACTTACAAGTGCTAATAATTAAGAGGTAATAAACAGTCTCTACATTTACAGAAACAAAGAAATACTTACAAGTGCTAATAATTAAGAGGTAATAAACAATCTCTACATTTACAGAAACAAAGAAATACTTACAAGTGCTAATAATGAAGAGATAAAATTGGTAATCAACCACACGTGCACTCAGCAGCCAAAGCCACGAGGAAACAAAATATGACGACACTGGCGTTCAACCTGACTGTCTACGGTCACATGTTCTAAAGTTGACTTGACCAGCGTAAACATCCACGAATTTGGCGTGAAACCAGCGAAACGTGTTTGGCGCCAACGCCAACTGCGTCACGTGATCATAGTTGAGTCTTAGCGTAAACATCTCTTCCTACGTTATGTAAAACTCCAACTTAACTTCCAATTAACTTCCTTTTCTTTCAAGTTGAAGGGATTCATCAACAAATTTTTAAAAAGTATTTATTAATACATAGAATTGTCAAGTTTATATGATTCAACAGAAAATTTAAAAACATGGTATATAAAAAGTTCTTTTTATCTTGTAATTATTAATTATTGAAGAGGAATATACACCTATGGCACCTGATGATAGCATACATAGACAACAAGTATATAAAAAACTCTTTTAAAATATAAAAATTTATAGTTTACAAATAATCTCTAAATAATATTTTTTTATAAATTTCTGATAAACTATGGAAATATTAATATTGAAATTTTCAGAAACCTTCTGTACTTTCCCTTTTTTAAAAAAGAGCATTTATTTACCTAAACATTTAGAACAATTAAATATAAATACCTAGAACTTTAAATGACTTAAAAGGTCAAAGTATTTTTAGCTAAATATTTTCATCATTGTTACAAGCTATAATCTTCAGACAAGCATTAATGCATCATTAATTCAAGCTATAATGCCATTAAAACAGTTCCACCACTGTAAACAATCAATTGAAATGGTGTTATTCGCAGTAGTTTTTTAATGTTAATTCACTGTGTAATTTGATGCATTTTATTCCTTTACCCTTTATTCCAGAAGCAAGGATAACATGATATAACAACTTAAAAAAAGAGTATATCAAGTTAAGAATTTAACTAATTAAATTAATTTTCCAGATTCAAAACTAATCTTTCAGTAAAATGGAATCGTCATACGTAAATACATAATAAGAATAAAATAATACCACGGTACAATTTACACATATTTCAACACGTACTTGTAAGATCAACATAGTTATCGACAGTTTTAGATATTTAGGGAAGGCCATATAAAATTATACAAATCAAACTTATAACAAGATAAATATTAAACTACATTGATTTATCTTAATAGCTCGTGGTTCCCAAGGGCGCTTTGCTACCCCACAGTGTTCTCGTCCCACACTTTGAAAACTACTGCTTTAAACTAAGATATTTCACATCTTTGATCGTGATGAAGAGGAAAGTTGGGGCTCTAAGTTACTTCCTTGTGCGATTCTGAATGAAATTTAGAACTTCATTTCTTTGCCTCGAGATTTCGCTGCAGAATGTGCTTAAAAATTTGATTCTTATTAACTACTGCTTATGGGCCTGTTCACATAGGAGTCCGAGGCGTTGCGTTAAGGAAAAGATGACGTTGAGACGAAAATAAACCAATCATAGGCGTTAAAAATTTCATTGCTAATCGTTTGGAGGCATATGATTGGTTTATTTTCGTCTCAACGTCATCTTGTCCTTAACGCATCGCAACGGACTCCTATGTGAACAGGCCCTAAGAGAAATAACCTTTGTCGAAAACTTTAACGTAGTCCTTCGTTTCACCTCCATGAGTTATTTATTACATTTTTGTTAGGAATCTGGCAGTGCATTAAACATGACGTCAGTATATAGTTTCTTGTTTTTCTTTTCTGCGTTCACTTCCTTGCGCGGACACTAAGTAGGACGATCAAAGAAGAACGGAGTTTTCAAAAGCTACGTGTATTTGTGTCATTTGTCAAGTAATTCTTAGAAAGGTATTTATTGTTTGCCTTAGAAATCATCGTTTTACTCCTGAAACGTATTTTATTAGATCTTGTCGTATGTTTCGTAGCATTTGGATTTTTAAATCACCCATATGGTTTGTAAAAGTTTTTGTCGGATTTTCTATATTTTCTTTCTTCATGAATCTAGTTAATGAACAAAATAATTTCTTTTCTTAGTGCTCGATAAATATAGTTCCATTTAAAAAGTATCACATAGTTATAACATAATGAAAATTAAGTGAATTCGAACGTCAATTAAATACAGTATTAATTAAATTATTGGAACCATTTTAGCCTTGTTATAGAGACTAAAATGACAGAGACTTTAAATTATGTATACTTGTGAATGAAATATGCGGGATTTGGCCTAATATTTAATATCTGTTTTTCAGCTAGCATGTTCAAGTATTTTAATAAAGTTGATATCAGGTGAAAGTGTAGTTAAAATTCGAAAAAGGTTTTAATTATTTGCTCATGTATTTACAAACGAGGTATAAATTTTAAAGATATCAGCATTTTACCTATTCTACAATATTGTTTTATTCCATATTCTATTATCTTAGCCATTGGACCTAATGTTTTGAAGCAATCATGTGTTTTAAATTACTTCAAGGGCTTTATCCCAGAACATGGATTCCACATTGGATTTGAATGTCAGCTGATTTTAGAAATTTTGCTTTTAATTGTAACACCTGACAGAAAATTAAGGTTTGGTTCTGTTTCTGCCTGTTTCTAATAGTATGCTACTGTAGATGAGTTCTTAAATTCTAAAAAAAAAAATTCTCTTTATCATTAAATAATTAATTACCCATAAAATTCAGTAGTTCATAAGTTATTACTTGTAATCCATAGGATAATATAATCAATTTCAAGTTATGTGTTAATTTTTCGCATTTATCATATAAAATTTTATGATGAGGAAATTCTGTAACTTTACCACGAATTTTTTAAAAGGAAAATAATCATAAGTTAGAAGTCAAAATTTTAAAAATATATGTATGCTATTTGAATACAGCTCTGCTTTTCTTTTTTTTTTCCTCCTGAATAAATGTTATATTTTGTGTGTAATCTGTTCAAGTCTCTGAATAAAAGATTCTAGTAATTTATTCCTTATATCTTCAAGTGTAATAGACCAAGATTCTATATAAATTAAGAAACTCATTTCATTTAAATAATATGTGAAAGCCTATATTTAATGTCACTATAAAGATTCATAAAATTTTAAATATTTTCATGGTTTGGGTGATATGAGATACTTGTAAGAATAATTGCTAATATAATCTAACAGACTTATGTAGACCTGATCTAGATTGTCTTGTACAATATCTTTTAGAAATTTTCTTGAATAAATAAGTTATGTTTTGTTTGTAATATCAAGTGAAGTATAAGGGCTGCATTACTATAATACATATTGTTTTTTAATTAGCTTAATGATACTTATGAAAAAAAAATTTGCTTGAGGAAATGTTTAATGCTGCTCATATTTTCAGAATTTAAGTTTTTTTTATGCATCTCTTTTAAACATTAACTCAAAAAGGTAAATAATAGTTTTGTTTGGTTATAAAATATTTTTAATAATTAATCTTTATCTTATAATTAATAATATCTTACAATAATTAATTTTTAAAATTTATGTTTAATATTTTTTCCCTTGCATAAAAGAAACTATTAGAAAATGTATGTATCTTCAGTAGCGTAGCAAAGAGGGGGCAAGGGTGTCTATCATGCCCCGGGCGCCTCTCGCAGAGGGGCGCCAAATGGTTCTTTTTACTAATTCTATATATTATATTACTATGTTTTTCAGGGGGAGGGGGCGCCAAAAAGATATTGCATCCCGGGCGCCAGTTATGCCCGCTATGTCACTGTGTATCTTATTAATTTTAAAGTGATGGATATAAATTTTATAATTAGATATAGACCGTTTTATTAACATGAACAGATGTCAGTCTTTAGGAAAATTAAATTTTATGGTCATAAATTTTTAGAAAAATTTTAAAAATGTTCTATAAATTTACAAGGGATTGCGCATATTACATTATAAGATTTGTTAATGTTATATCAGAAAAGAAATTTAAATGTCCAAAATTGTAACAAAAATATTCCATCTAATCTCTACATACTTGTAATTATTTTATTTTCTTACAATAGATGATTAGAAAGCTGTCAGTCTTGCTTTTAATTCTTATGGTCCTGCAAGTTGTTGTAGCTCCACCTGTAGACTCAAAGAAGAAAGAAAAGGATGATAAAAAAGAAAAATCAGAAGAATTGGATGACTTTGTAAGAATTTTGCAATGCTCTTGAGTCACTTCTTACATAAAAAAAAGTCAGGTTGTAGTATATGTGCCTGAATGATTTATATGCTAAAAAAGTCAGCATACATACACATCTTTATCAACTGATGTAAATTGCATGGTATGTTATAGCATAATTCTTGACCAGATTAATTATGCTTTCTGTTGTCTGCAGAAGTTCATCTGGTCTCATTTAAAAAAAGTTTCACCTTGACTGCCAAATTTTTCATAACCGAACATCATGAGTCTTTGAACATGTAGTCAAAAATGACCATAGGTGGAACTTTGTTGATCTAATCTTTTTTGAAGTCCTTTTATTTAAACATTCAACTGAATTCATTTTTCTCTAGTAGAAAAAGTTTTTATTGCTGAGTTCTTGATTTGGTTCACTTTGGTAGAAGAATCCCTTTAAAAATTGCTCTCCGTGTGCATAATGTGTGGATATGTTAAACATATGTCTTAAAGCTTAAAGAATTTGTGGCTACCAGGGGGAGATTATATAAGATATTAAAGGAAACTGCTTTCTTCAACAAACTGTGAAATGTGTTATGCTTGGGCATTTTACTTTATTAGACAATATAAACACATTATTTCAATAGTTTGCTCAAGAAAATAATATGATCAATTTGATATGATATATTGTATTTCAATTATAGATTAACAGGCCCACATAATATTTTGTTACTTAGCTAAGTATTATTTCATTGGCATTTAAAACAGCATAGGGGATAAATTAGTCATGATTGCCCTTGCTTACTAATAGATTTTTAAAATTTTTGTAATGACTTTATAAAATGTTTATTCAGTATCTTTGGAAGTTTGAAAAAATTGTTCTCGGGAATTTTTGTTTGTCATATCAGAATTTTATTTTTTATACATCTAAAAGCTTTGTATTTACGCCCAGTGGCATAGTGGTTAAAAGCATGAAGTTGCTACCCCACAGGTCCAGGGTTAGACCCTGCGACTGGGCAAGGTTGACTCAGCCTTTCATCCCTTGAGTGGGTCGATAAAATGAGGACCAAGCATGTTTGGGAACTAAACTCTGGGGGTCCCACGTCAGGTTGACCACCTGACTGATACATATTCTGTATGGCACCCCAAAGCCCACAGTTAAGAAAGCGGAGATGGGTGCTGCCAGCCCTGGTCCAAAACGGACTGTTGTACCATAAGTTTAGTTTTTTTTTTTTTTTTTAAGCTCTGTATAAAACTATATTCTTAAATAAATGTTTGAAAGTATAGTTGCATAGTTTTTGTGTTGTTTATGTATGATTTCACCTGAGTGTTACTTATCAAATAACTTCCTTGTGTATTATAGGGTTTAGAATATGGACGTTACTTGCAACAAATTGTACAAGCTCTTGAAGAAGATAAAGAGTTTGCCAAAAAACTGGAAAATATCAGTGCAGAAGATATCAGGGTAATTAAAAAAAACTGAAAACTAATTCAATTCTCTAAAAAACTTTAAATCTATTGTCAGGGATGTTATACCTGTGTCATTTTCCCATTTCTGTAACAAGCACCTTCAAAATATGTATTTTCATTGAAAGTGTTCCAAAACTGTGCCATTTTAACAAGCTATAAAAGTGAAGTTAATAATGAATTTAACAAAAAACTAAAATTCTGTGCTATTATTGGCAATTTCTCAACATAAGTTATAAAACCAATAAATTTGTAGTTTTTGTCTTCATTCTATAAATTTTTCTTCTGTTGCATGTTGATTACATTAGGGTTATTCACAAACAAATCTATCAGATTATAATTGTATGTCTAAAGTATTCCCAGTTTAGAAACAGTTTTGCACTCACTCATTGAGCCAATTAGAGAGCTAGATTCTATAGGCAAAAATAATCAATTTTATCAATCAAAGCTAGTGAAATAAACAGATTTCATCATATCAGGAATAGTTTATTTTCATTCAGTTTAGGGAAATCTAGCAACAGTTATTTGTTACAATTTAGATTAATAATACCTTAAAGCAGGGGTTCTCAACCTTTCAGGCTCTGTCCCCCCCCCCCTTTGAACACTGATTTGAGGTCACACCTCCCCCACCACCACCACCACCATATGTGGTCAATACAAGTAGTACAATCAGAATTTGAAACAGAAGTTTGGTTATTAAATGAAAATATAGAATAGATAATTTCATATACAATTTAATATTACTGCACATATCTTAATTTGGAACATATTATTAGATCATATGAAATCAAAGAATTAAATACAGATCAAATATATTTGAGGTAATCAAGGATCTAGGTGAGGTTGGTATGTAATACGTCACTTTCACAACATTGAGAGGACTGGCACTGTTTGTCCATGACAAGTTTTTGAATATTAGGTTGTAACTGTGACAAAGCACACCTCGGGTCACTTTCAATGTTGAGCTTTGCTTGATATTTTGACTTAAACTGCACCAACAACCTCAAAGCTTCCAAAGCAACTTCTGGATAAACAGGAAAATAGCATAACCAAAAATTTTCAACATCCATGTTTTCGAATTCCGCGTTTGCTTGAGAATCACATTGTAGGTCGATTGCCTGTTCCTGACTATGATCAGGAAGTACATCCACATCAATTTTAAAAGGATCTCTTGCCAACTTAAACTCAGTTCTCTGAACTAATATCTGGAAAATATACTGCAATTTCATTTTGCAATGCTACCAGATGCCCTGGTATAAGGTCATTCAATTTACTTATCTGTTGCAATGTAGATTTTTTTTTAATCACCGAGAAGGTTGTTCAATCTTGGGGGAAAAAAACTCAAGCCTCCCTTGAAATTCTTCTATGCCCCCCAGGTTGAGAACCGCTGCCTTAGAGTGTACCATGATCATGTCACCAGAGATGCCAATAGCTGACGCTGTATAGGGGGAGAAAATTTTCGTTGGCCTCCTAAGTCATAATCCAGGTTCCCAATACAGTCAGGCCAGCCGTCTAATTTTAAAATGTCCTCAGTTTCATTTTGTAGTTATTTAAACATAAGTTATATTGTAAAGTTTCTATACCATATGCTTTAGAAAATCATGCTTCAACATCTTATATGTTTGACTCTTTTAGAATGGGAAAATAGCTAAGGAACTGGAATTTGTGAAGCATAATGTTCGATCAAAGCTAGATGAATTGAAACGCATAGAAGTGGACAGGCTTCGGAAACTTCTACAGCAGCAAATGGAGCGCACCGAATTAGGTCTGTACCGCGACGAGGATGGTCATCTCTTGAACTCTCCTGATGGTCGACGATGGAGGACCATTCCAAACCACAGAAGTGGTCTTGAAGGTGGTGTTGGTGATGGGAATTTCTGGTTAGGTTGGCTGTCTTTTTGTTTATTTCACCCTACCCCTGCTTCACCCTATGTCACAGCCCTGGCTCTACTAACAATGGTTCAGTTAGATAGGTTTGCCTTTGTACCAAATAAAATATAAGAGTACTGTTGCAAATTTAAATTATATATATATTTGTCTTTGGCATACGGGTAGCGCCACCTGGCTGCTTTAAGATAGATAGCCTTCAGTTAGATAAGTGTGCCCCCAGCTGGCTGCTTCACGGTTTGCACGAAGCATGTATTCAGTCGGTACTCTTGAACGAAATAAAGCCTGATGCTTGAATTCTTGGTTGTAATATATTTTTTTTAATTTCATCAAGTACTACTCTTTACATAAATTGAGTAGATTCACTCACTTTTTAAGGGAATCACAGTTATTAATTAGCGGCACGCTCCTGGATTAAGCATTAGCAGATATTATAAAGGATAATGTAAGATATTTTGAATTTTACATTTAATAGTGTATGATATTTCTTTCCTTTGATTGGTAAACTTAAGTTACTTGTAATTCAGAAATTAAAAACCTTAGCCATCATTCCAAAGTGAGCCATCGGGATAATTTAGATCTCTGTGATTTTATGATGGGGTGCTATGCAAAAATTGTTTTATTACAAGCTTTTTTGAAAGACAAGACTTATTTCTAAAATATTGCTCTCAATGTGGGATTCATTTGGTTAATAGGTAAACTTTTATATTCATACAGCTAGGTAATTTTATAAACTTTTTATATAAATGTAATTTATTTGGCCTAAGAAAGGCTATATATGTGCTTTATACATGAGCTATTTTGTACTAGTGAAAATATTTTCATCTCTACTGGTTTGCTTGGTAAAATTTGAAAAACATTTTTCATAGTTCAGAGTTTTTTATTATTCTCAATATAGGCACTTCCCAAAATTTGGGATAATATCTGCGTGTCAAGAGTGGAAACTGGAAAAATGTTTTTGTACTTTAAGATGTTCAAACAGCTTTTTAATTTGATTTTCATTTCTTTCTTTTAACTATTAAACTTCTAAATAATGCAATAGTCACACTAGTCTTGTAAGAAAAGTCAACAATTATTTTCATTTTTGGTGATTTGCATTGTGCTAAATTTCTGTCATAATAAATGGTATGACTGTGTGAGGGTATTTTGTAGTTTTATACTTTAATTTGTATATGCACACTATGTACCAAAAGAGCCCTATGTAGAACACTTAAAGGTTTCTTACTTAGGGTTCTTTTAATACTCAGTTAATACTTTTGGTACTTTGTGCATAAGAAATTCTAAAGGTTTCTTGGGAAAATTCGAGTCATGCTCGCTTTCTATTATGCTTAATGAGAATTCTAATAAATTATTTTGAACTTTCAAAAATTTATATTCTTTATTAATATAGTTATCCAAATATATATTAAATTGGTCCTTCAGTTACTAAAATTTACTGTTAGCACTGTGTATTTGGCAGTGAAATCCAGTGTTTTCCTGGTGTTTTTTTATGGTGGAATTCCTGAGCTTTATACTGCTATTATAACATACTTTTGTTTATAGTAGTTTCCATAATTATATAAATTTAATGGCTTGTACAACATTTCCAAGGAAGTTTTGTAAGAGAAATTAAATATGCTTTTAATGTCTTTCATCTATCTATTTATTAATTTTTGTTGTACCCTTAACTTGTATGCTTATCAATCCTTCCTCTACCCTTCCATTCCCATTTTTTTTTAAGTTGAATATCTGCTTGTATGATAGTATAGAATATTTATTTTGCTGTATATATTTTGTTTATAGTAGTTTTGATAATATGTTTGGCTGAAAATAAAGTGTCATATTTGATTCTTAATTGTTGAATGTTTTAAAGTGTAAAACACAAACTCTGTTAGTAATGACTAGAAAATTATGCAAGAAGTTACTGAAGTTACATGAAAATTTAAAAAAAATTTAGATTTTCCCTTGCACCATTATTAAATGAGCATTTTCTTGAAGTTATTCCCAAATTAGTTTTGCTACTTTTCAAAAAGTTCTTTTCATAATTAGAAATTTAGTGTTTATCACTCATAATATCTATTCATTATCTATATAAATAAAAGAAAAACTTCTTTTTATATAGATAAATAAAAGTTTATCTATATAAATAAAAGTCTGTCGGTTCGTCAGGGAACAATTCTGGGTAGACCATTTCCGGTATGCCATCTGTTTTGAAATTCGGCCATATTTGAAAATGTCGAAATCAGTTGTGGTTTTTTTTTTATTTATTTATTTATTTATTTATTTAAAAAGAAAGTACATAAATTTTAATATTTGGAAAGAGTTTTAAAAACTAATAATTTTTTCTGCGAACACTTATTCTGTTAATAGTTTTAGAGATATTTCAATTCTAAATACATACTCCACCGAACAAAATGTAACTGCAATGTTTTATGATGTAAACATAGTGGGATTCATTCACAGCATGATTCTCTCTAAAAAATGAATCACTGAAAAGAAATGTTTCACCATGTGTCTAATTTTTATTTTTCTATTTTTCATACTTTTAATTCAAACTTTTTAATCATAAATAGATCATTTGAAGATGTACTGATTTTTTGGGGATATTTTGGCAATTAAAAGGAAAAAAAATTAAATTCAAGTGTTAAGTGATTCGATAGCTGGGCGATGCCCAGCTAGTCTCTAATTTACCAATATTTGTAAATTAGAGTAAAAAATGCTGCTGTGTTATAAACATATCAGTCAATACTGAATGAATACAAGTTCAGAAATCTGTCATTAACTATCCTTAGTGAATTCTGTCTTCTGTACTCACAGTGAGCAAAAATAGACAGATAAATTAAGTAACAGAATTGTATGTCTAGAGAGAGGTTTAAATAATTCAATTTAATTTAAAGCTAAAGAAAACATTCATTGTGCTATCTATTTCTGATGTTTTTCTGGGTATGTAATTATATTACTGCTGCGTTTATTTGTTAGTTTCAAATTTAGGCAATAAGATTTGATGTGAGTTATCATATGGAACATGCATTCAAACATGCCTCAAAATTCCTTGGTTCTAGAAAATGTTGAATTCCTTTAACTTATTTCACTAAACCCTAAGCCTTGCCTTTATTTATTTATGTGTGTGCATGTGTGTGTGAAATATTCAAATTTTTGTTAGTTTTACAGTTTGCGTTATTTATTATTTTAAGCTATTGATAATTCTTTGTATAAAATTTAGGTGTCTTAACTATTTGATACTGTTCTGATTTGGGTATTTTATAATACTATAAAAAAATTATTCCCCCTTTTATATTTTTTATCTTTATATTTTCAGGATTAGACCGTAAAGGTGTTAAAATACCAAAGCATCTTGACATTGAAAACCCCCATAGCTTTGAGATAGAAGATTTAAAAAAGCTTATTCAAACGGTAAGTTTCTATTAAGTATCATAATTTTATGTGAATTTATCATCTATATATATAAAACAGTTCCATAACTGACTGACAGATAACGCACAGACCAAACCGCTGGACCTAAAGGGTTGAAATTTTGCAAGGCGATTCTTCTTATGGTGTAGGGGTGCACTAAGAATGATTTTTGAAAAATTCTTAGATTTTTTTTAAGTTAAATTTTTAAGCTGTTTTTGTAACATTTATATTACAAGAATGATCATAAAAATTCCTTTAAAATGAAATCTTTTTCGAATCTTGACCTCCATTTTCTGAATTTTTAAAGATTCACTTTTAGAATTTAATTTATTTAATGCTAATCACATGGTTTCTTTTCTTTTTGTGATACTTTAAATTACTTTTGCATCACCTGCATAATAACGGAATAAATTGACAAAAAAAAATTTATTTTTTCTTTCTAATGTGGCAGATGATTGGACATTATACAAAAAAAATATTAAAATACAGTAAAAGAAATGTTCCTCAAACCATACTATATTCTTTAGTATGTTCTATTAGATTGAATTTGAATATTTTCTTCTACAGTATTATAAAACAGTCTATAAAAAATCCGTTTAGATTTTTTTATGAATATATATATCTTTTTTTTGGCATTAATTGCATTGACCATTGTATTTAATTTGAATGTACTGCATAGCGAAGCACGGGTAAAGCACGAAGAAAAGATAATTAGGTTATTTAAATTCTGTGAGAAATATTAATTCAGATTTCTATGTATAATTTAAAAGTGCATATTTCCCAGGCAACTAATGACTTAGAAGAGATTGATCGACAAAGGAGAGAAGAATTTAAAAATTATGAATTGGAAAAAGAAGCCAAATATCGTGAATCTCTAAAAAATATGACTGTTGAAGAGAAGAAGGAGACTGAAAAGCATCATCAGGAAATGTTGGAAAAACATAAAGACCATCCAAAGATACATCATCCTGTAAGTTGAGTAATCTATCAATTAATTGTATCTCTACAGCTTTAAAATATTTTAGTTAAATATTATTTCAAACTATTACTGCAAGTAGATAGAAAAATATAAATTGTGTGTTTTTGTGTATTCATTCTGACAAATTAGACTGATGCTAATTGTAATTTGTATGAACCCTTCAGCGGGTGTGCGAATTTTCGGAACACCAGCAGGCGCACATGGCACAAATTGCAACGTCTCTTTCAACATTGATTATTCCTTTTGTAATGAACTCTTTTTTTTTCAAATTGAAAATAATAATTCTGCATTTTATAACAAGATACAAAATGTTGATAATATTGACATATATATATAATTAACCCCTTCCAGGCTCATTTTATTTCGGGATTATGGATCAAAAAATGTCAATTTTTTTTTACGCTTATTTTCATACGTATATATCTTTTTAAACATAATAGCAATTTTCGCATATGCAATTTCCTAAAAATTAATGCAAAAAATCTAATTAATTAAATGAGTAACTTACCTGTAAAGTTGGCTTCCTGTATGGCAGAAATCATTAGACTTTGGAGTCAATTCACACTAACTAAAATTATAACGCATAGAAGAGCTAGCTTTTGTCTTGAATTACAAATTTTATTTACATCCTTTGCATTTACATAAAAATTTGAAATTAATTAATATCAAATTATCATTATTAATCAAAATTTGATCGTGTATGATAAATCTTGAAACACGGTGCTGCACAGAGTCCAACATCGCAATCTGGACAGTAGAATCGTGTTTCCCTTCTTACCTTCTTACCTCTACTGTCTTTCTTTGAGCAACAAACAATACACTGACGTGTTGGATTATTTTTCTTTTCTGTGGGTGGAATATATTCCACAAAGTGTCTTTCAGACAGGCGTGAAGGGGGGTGCTCAGCAGAAGGACGTCCTCTTTTTGCAGAAAATTCCACAGAGTGATACTTCTCAATTACTTTTTCAATTACTGCCATTCTATATTGAAGATGGCTTCTTTTTCCATCAGATTTTGTGTACAGCACATATGAGTTCCACAATGCTATATCTAAGAAATGGAGAAATATTTTTTTGTAATATTTTTTTCCTCTTCTTTTAGTAACATTGTAGCTACTTAGTCTTTGGTCTACACGGTCGACCCCTCCCATAGTTCCATTGTAGTCAACTACCACTTTTGGTTTCATTTTTATTTCCTTCCTGCCGCTAACTTCAATCATCTCTGTGTTGTGCACAGTGGAAAGTAGTGAGACATCCTTTTTGTCTTTCCATTTGAGGGCCATGATTTTTCCCTTTTGGTATGCAGCAATTTCTCCCTTTTTCAACTTCTTTTTCTTCAGTTCAACAGGCATACCTTTCCTGTTCAGGCGAACTGTGCCATATATATCTGTTTTATACGATATTAGCAATTCTGCCAGTTCTGGGGACGTGTAAAAGTTGTCTGTGGTTACACAGTGCCCTTTGTTCAAAAGGGGATACAATAGAGTCATCACAACTTGTGATGACACAGGCAAATTTTTGAATTGCTCATTCAAAATTGTTCCTTTTCCTGTGTATATTATGCATGACCACATGTAACCAGATTCGGATTCGCATAACATATAAAATTTTATTCCGAACCTAGCTCTTTTGAGGGGCATATATTGCACCCAACCAAGGCGCCCCTTGTACAACATCAAACTTTCATCAACAGAAATGTTTTTATTCAGAGAATATGCGCTCATAAATTTTCCATTCAAACGCTCGAACAAAGGCCATATTTTACACAATTTCGGATTAGGGTGCAATTCGGGATCATAAACCTCATTGTCTGCAAAATGTAAGAATTGCACCAAGAGTTTGTATCTTCTTTTTGAAAGAAGTTTCCCAAATATAGGTGTATGAAATATTTCTTTTTTACACCAATATAAATCTTCCTCAGGCTTTTTCACGATGCCCTGTAAAATGAAAATCGCTAATAATATCCTAACTTCCTCTTTTGTAGTTGGATACCATTTCTGAGCCCTTGATTCCTTTTTCAATACATTGTTTTTCAAATACTGAGAAGCATAACGATTTGTTTCATTACATATAATTTGAAGAGTTCCATCATCAAAAAAATATTCAAAAAACTGCAAAATGTCGTCACTGTCAGGACAAAAATTTAGTCCTGGGTTCCCTTGAAATGTAAATTCTGGCGGAGCAGGATTTGGTGTATCCGTATTTAGTGCACACCACTGACGAGCATCACTCAAGCTTTCTGAATCAGAATCACTTTCTGTTTCAGAATTACCGAAATCTGAACTATCAGATTCTGAAACATCTAACCGGTATTCACTTCCAAAATCATCATCTGAATTTGAATCAAATTCACTAGAATTTGAATCAATATAGCGCGCGTAAGCCATTTTGAAAAAAAAACAGAACGTTATACAAGCACGTAATGATTTACAACAAACACATCTGGAATTTTACCGGAAATGCCGCTTACTCTTATCTAAAACCTACAGTTGAAAAAAACATTTATAGTGCTGCCATCTAGTAGCTAGAATAGTAAGCAAAAGCATTCAAAGCGATTTAAAAACAAATGCGAAAAAATTCGGGAAAGACCGAATATCAGTGTAAATTTTCATAGTGCCCGAGCTACACTCGGGATGAGCCAGGATGGTACATTTCGCCTGCCCGAGCTGAGCTCGGGATAGGCCAGGAAGTGGTTAAAGGCCAAAGAATGCAGATACAATCCCCTTATTTCAAATTTGTCCAATTTATTGGATCTAAGGACAACTTTCGAATTCATTCCTGTTATGTCCAAAAACCTAAAAAATAATGAGATTGTCCATCTTCGTGATATGCAGGATACTGTGTAATAGCTGCACATTTGATCAAATACATTAACTCCTGCTTTTGTCGTATTGTAATCCAGTATAATCGTTGGTTTACCACAGTTAAATCACGACTACCAATGAATGGAAAGGAATACAAGGGTCAGAAAATCAGACCTGCATTAGAAAGGGTGTAGCTATAAATAGAAACTGCTTAGAACATTCAAACATTACATGTAAAAACGAACCATTAAAAATTATGAAAATGTTGTACTCTGTACATGGGAGCTCCTGCTGAAGGGTTAAATGTGAGGTCCTCAAAGTTTCAAATAGTGAACTGAGTTATTTAATTGTTAGTCACATAAATTGTACTTATTGAGAACTTTGATTATTTTTAATACTGTGAAATTTCTTAAGGCAGGCTACAATGGCATCTTGAATTTAGTGCATCAAAGTTAAACATCCATTAGAATAAAATTTCACATGCACAGTCATTACTAGGGATTTATAATTTTATTTATTCTACATGTATATGTTCAATTTACACTTTTTATTAATACCCATTTTCTCTTTTCCTGCATGCATATATTACAGATTTCCCTTATTATTAAGAAGGGGTTAAAAAGTAAAAATTCATTCTGAAGCTGATCAAAGTCCAACGTAAAATCCAAGAAATGAAAGTTCGATCAAAATTTCCAAATAAAAAGTAATTCCAAGTAATCAAATAATCAAATCCAATGAAAAATTGAGAGTGGGAGAGCTAACTATGTAGGTTTATTTACATTTATATTTACATATAAATGCAAAATTGAGTATTAATTTCGAGAGCAGTATGTTCGCTCGTTATCAGGTGAGAGATCCAAGCAGAGTATGTCACTCTAGGACGTTACAAAAAACTTCCTTATCTTTCGTGCAAAGTTCCCTCTATATGGGTAGGTCCAACACACACCTTTATGCTTATCCATTATGATTTTCTTCCAGGGTAGTAAACCTCAATTAGAACAAGTCTGGGAAGATCAAGACCATATGCCAAAAGAGGAATTCAACCCTAGAACATTTTTTGCTTTCCATGGTGAGTTAATTAGAACATTCTCTAGTTTCTTTCAGTTTCCGTTTGTTGTGCAATTTAATTTCGTGAAGACAAGTTGAATTTTTGTAGGTACTGTAATTTAATAAGAAAAAACTACAGTGATATAACAATGCCACTTTAGCTCACATACATCTTTGTCTAGAATTCTGTAGTATGTTCTGTCTGCACTTGATTATACTATTAGTCTTGAGTCACTCATAGTAAACTATAAAATTGTGGATTTTCAATTATTTACTAATTTCTTCCAAAATTAAAAAATAGCAACATTTGTATAAAAATTAAATATGTAAGTATAACTTTTATCATTAATGTGAACAATATGTTTATCAATCTTCTGTAATAGATTAAAGCATTGTTATCCTGTTACGGGACTGTAAAACTTGTTGTACATCTTTATTCTTGGCGGCATAGATCCTAAAAAGAATAAGTGTCGCAAACTGAATAACCAATAAATTAAATTTTGTGTAATTTGTTTGTTGTCTATGATAATTAATTTTTTGTGGGAGGATAAAACTAGTAGACTTACAAAGCATAGAAAAATAATTCTAGTTAACTAGTACAGTACAATCTCCCAAATCCGGAATCATTCAAGACACAGCAATTCCGGATTTGAGAAGTTTTTAAATAACACTACAAAATTTTAGGAGAAAAAGTAAACACACTTTTAAAAAAATGTAAAATGGTTTAATTATTAAATAAACCTAAATGCAGAACATATAATTACATTATAATTTAAACATTTCAGTCAATAATGTCTGTTGCTTTAGTTTCAGCTTAGAAATTATTTTTTCTCAAATCCTTTAGTGCCATAATTTCATGTTCCGAGATAAAATTCCAGTGTTCTAAGCTTAATATTGTTTTATCTAATGATTTTATCAGGTCATCCGTTGACATTCTTTCATTTTCAGGGCATTCTGAATCACTTTCACAATCGTTGTCATCATAACCTTTGTTATTTACCACCCTATCAAGTTAATGTTGCCTCTATACAGTGACTCCCAAAAATGTTCGTACACTTACAATTTTCAATGAAATAGGGGTCTAACCATTAATTAAAATAAATATTTCAGAATGGGTATTTAATAATAAGATCTATAATCTATTCTTAACAAAACTACATGAAATATTTTGAAAACATAGTAAAACTTTATTTTTAAGAAATCAGTAATCAAAAAGTAACAAAAAATTTCTCACAAAAGTCATCGTACACTAAAATATTTTCAGATAAATTCATAATTAAAATTGTCTGGCACTTTATTTTTATTTTTGAATTGTGGTGGCATTTAATATATCGTTTGGCTTTAATTTTTGCTTGCTTACTCCGTAATGTCCTATTTATTATTTAAAAATGGCTTGTAGTCGTAAAGAAACAACAAACAGCATTCGAAAATTATTTTTCATCATAGTAGTGGTAAATCAGTTCGGAATATTGCTAAATTTCTTAATTTATCTGAATCTACTGTGCAGTATGTGATAAAACACTTTAAAGAAGAAAATTGGATCGTCATCCGGCAAAGTTAACAAAATGTTGTCAGAGAATTATAATTAGAAAATTTGTGAAAAATCCACGTTTGAGTGCTGTAAAAGTTTCTGCAGAATTTAATGAAACATTTTCTTCAATTTCACCTGAAACTGTTCGACGAGCTCTCAGAGCAGCTGGATTATATGGGCGTTCTGCCCGTAGAAAATTTTTTTTGAGTGAGAAAAACAGAAAGCTTAGGCTTTCCTTTTCACTATCAATGATAAATAAGCCCCAAACGTATTGGAATTATGTCTTATTTTCTGATAAAAGCAAGTTTAACATTTTTGGTTCAGATGGGCATATAATTGTATGGAGAAATAAAAAATGAGAAACTTATTCCCAAGAACTTAGTAGGAACAGTTAAGCATAGCGGTGGAGGTGTCCTTGTGTGGGGGTGCATGTCAACGTCAGGACTAGGTAATTTGGTATTTATTGATGGCATAATGAATCATGCTGTTTATATAAATAGTTTAAGACAATTTAAAATTATCAGCCCAAAATTTGGGTATTGGAAACAACTTTGTTTTTTATCAAGATAACGATCCTAAGCACACGGCTCTCAACGTTCGCCTCTGGTGTCTCTATAATTGTCCACGGGTTTTGAAAGCACTACTTCAATCACCAGATTTAAACCCAATAGAACATATCTGGAGAGAACTGGAGGTTCGAGTACGAAAACACGACATTCACACGAAAAGCGAACTAAAAACAATTATGATGGAAGAATGGATGAACATTGATGCAAAAATTACAAAAGAACTAAAGCAATCTGTTCCCAGATGTTTAAAAGCTGTTGTGGATGCTAAAGGATATCCTACTAAATATTAATTTAACGAAAAATTAGAATATTTACTAATATGTAGAGATTTTTTACAAGTGTACGATGACCTTTGTGAGATAAAGTTTTTGTTACTTTTTGATTATTGGTTTCTTAAAAATAAAATTTTACTATGTTTTCAAAATATTTCATGTAGTTTTGTTAAGAATAGATTATAGATCTTATTATTAAATAGCCATTCTGAAATATTCATTTTAATCAATGGATAGACCCCTAGTTTATTGAAAATCGTAAGTGTACAAACACTTCTGGGAGCAACTGTATGCACATACTACTAATTCTGCTATTTCAGCTTGAAAGACACTTGAAAGCCTTCAAAATCGCTGCTGTCACTTCCTTGAAAGGAAGCGCATTTTTTTACCGATAATTTTCGTAGCGACATCTTTCAGTAAAATTGGCCATTTATTAAAATATTCCAGATATTTTTGGGAGGTTGTAGTGTACTAGATAATTGGGAGAAGGGTGAATGAGTGAACTTTTAGAGGCTTGCATTATTACTGTTATCATTATCTTTAAATCATCAGATATTTATTATTTCTCTGTAAATTGCTTGGAATTTAAAAAAAAAAATCAGTTTCTTTCCAAAACACCAATATTACATGTTTTTATAGAAAACTAATATAAAATATAGATGTATTTTGTTAAGTAATTACAATGCATCATGTTTCTTATCTACCTGAGCTGTATTAGGTATTATTTTTTAATTATTGTAAGATCATTGCAGTACTGGAAAAGTTTGCCCTGTTAAAATAAAAGTTTAATTTGAAGTAGAGTAGAATTGCTAACAAAATGCATTTTGAGTTTTAAATAAATATATGTATTTAAAATATCTATTTTTAGATGTCAATGGTGATGGATTCTTAGATGTAGAGGAAGTTGAAGCTATTCTTCTACCAGAGGTACATTGATTTTTTTTTCTTTGATTATACGTTCGTGCTACTTTAATAAGCATTAAAACTATTAAAATAAATTTGAGGAAATAGAATTATTAATATATAATAAGGAAAAGTCTTTTTGCCTTAAAGTAATTGAAACTAACATTTCTATTTTTAGAAACATATTTCTCTTACAGAGATAAATGTATGGTACTGAATAGAAATATTCATAAAAATAAAGCACAAAATTTAAATCATTGGTCAGTAAGAAAATTTGGTCCTGATTTGTTCATTTTGAATAGAAATAGGTGAAAGCATGTTTATGTATTTTTAAGGGGAGAATCTGTTAAACTACACATTATTGAAATCATTTTGTCTTTGTGAAATCATCCAGTACTTCAAAAATACTACACAGTTAAATCAAAAATTATGAATTAAGTTTTGAAAAGTATTTTGAAGAAAAGAAATGGCATAGTTTATGTTAAGGAGATAAACCAATATTTTCTTTTACTTAAAAAAATGTGTTCTTGTTTGCATCGAATTTTACAGTGTATACTTAACATTTTTTTTTTTTTCCTTCATGATAAAAGATTTCATTAGCTGTAACAAACAAACAAAAAATAATTATTGCTTTTGAATTGTAAAAAGTTGTGTGTTTGATTAGTGTGTTACATCAAAAAATTACAATAAAAGGAGTAAAATTTTCTTTTGGTCTAAAGTGATATTTGAATTCTATTCATATGTTATATATAGGTGCAAATATGTTAATATGGTGCAATTAAAAGTACATTTCACAAAAATTTCATCATGTATGTAATATATATATATGAGTTTTGTTTTATATTTTTAAATGCTGTACCATATTGTTTTGTTTAATTTCCTCCGACTGTTTAAGAGAAAAGAAGAAATTCTAATTATAACGCCTTCATAACTTAAAGCTAAATTACAGATTTAATAATATGGTGAACATAACTGTCAAAAAATGCTTTTTTTTCTTTTTACTGACTTTTAATAGCTTCTGGGCTGAGCATTTGAAATTAAATCTAAAGACAATACCCTCAAAGTTGTGTTAATATTCTGCAGGGTTTGCCTGCCTGCTAAATTTTATTCCTTTTTATCCATTCAGATGGGTTAGGCAACTTTTTTAACCTAGTTTGAATTCCCTAGTTTTAAGTTGTTTTTTTTTTTTAACTGAGCATGAAGTAAAAGTATCATTATAATTGTAATCTCATTTCAGTAAAATGCTTCCTATAAAAATTATCTAAAAACATTTTAGGTTAAGAAATTGTATAATCCAAACAATGAAGAAGATGACCCAATAGAAATGGAAGAAGAGTTTCATCGTATGAGAGAACACATCTTCAATGAAGTATGTTTTTCTGAAATTCATAGCATTCTACAGTCATGCACTTGAAATATTTTTTTTTATATATTAACATTACTTTTATTTGAATCATGTTTCTTTTTATTTTCATTTGAAAACAGGACTATTAGACATAAGACTTCATCTTTTGATAATATTATTGAAGTTAGTATACTCAAGATTTCCACTGTCCTTAATTGAACTTGTTCTCCCATAATTATTACCTCAACTGTAAAGTTAATCCAATTATATTGAAAAACTAATTAAAAAATGCAATTGAATAAGGTTTTTTCTTTTTCCCGGGAAAAATGAAAATAAAAAAGTAGACCTGTAGGGTAGGAATTTAAATTTTCTACAAAATGTGATTAAAACATTAAATTTTCTATATACTGACCTGCCTTTTTATAACTTTATTCTGACATAATGTAACATTATGTACAAATGTAAACATTAGTTTGATTAATATTGAAGATGAAAACATTTTACCCTATAAACATTTCTGATTGTGCAACATACAACTAATGTTACATTATGTACAAATGTAACATTAGTTTGATTAATATTGAAGATGAAAGCATTTTGCCCCATAAACATTTCTGATTGTGCAGCATACAACTAATGTTACATTATGTACAAATGTAACATTAGTTTGATTAATATTGAAGATGAAAACATTTTACCCTATAAACATTTCTGATTGTGCAGCATACAACTTCTTTCTTTCTCTTTTAATTTATCGCCTAAAGTTATATTAAAACTGTACTTTGCATTCAATGTATGCTATAATTTTCTGTATAATTTATATTGTATGTTTTCTATATTGATAATTATAGCAGCATAATTTTAAAAAAATTTAAAGACAATAATAAAATAGGTGAGCCATATTTTTTTATCCTCTTATTTATTTGTATCTTTGTTAGAATTTTTTTAAATTTTGTTTTTTTATGCCTTAAGAAAAATGTTAAATTCTACAACTCCAAAACTCAAAAAGAAAGGCATTTCTGTGGAAAGTAAAATTAACATTTTAAATTGCCTTAAAAATAGATGCATCAGTGTTGCTAGGCAACATTTTAGGTCAGAGCACAGAAACAGTAAGATCCGTTAACAGAAATTAAGCTCTTTTTAGACAATCTGTATTTTCTGGGTCACATACAAATTAAATTTAGCTTTTTAGAAGTTTTTTTTTTTTATGAATCCTTTTATTTTGTGTCTGACATGAGGTTTTCTGAAATCTATCTATCGTGTAAAAACAGAATTCAGTATATTAGTTTTATGATGTAGTAGATAGGACATTATTACGATATTTTTATTTTTTAAATGTCCTTTTTTAGACTGATACAAATAAAGATCATTTGATCAGCCTCGAAGAATTCCTAAAAATGACTGAGCAGCAAGAGTTCCAAAGGGATGAAGGTTGGAAAGTAAGTATATATTTATATATATATATGATTTTATATACTTAAAAATATAAGTTTATATGTTCTTTGTCAGCACAATAGCCTGGTACAGGCCATGGCAATCCCAGTCAGTTTCTCTTTCCAGCGCAATCAGATACCAATATTCTGTACCGGTTGATTCCAATTATCTTAAAATCTTTCGAGGTTTGTGACTGTTCGCTCTCAAAATTGACCATACCCAGTATAGGCCAAGTCGTTTCCTCATTCTGTTCGTGCAGTGATACTGTCATCAGAAGTTTTCTTCTTTGTGTTAGAGCCAGTCTCATGTTGAACATGTTGGCTTTTTTTTCATTTTGGCTATCATAGCTCCGCTCACCCCCATTAAGTACGAGCCGGACGATGGCCGAATAGCTAGGGCACTGGCTTTCCCGATCTAATTAACCCTTGTGTAGCAAAAAAATGACCGTAGTGCTCCAAACCAAACCATTAAGTATTAGGAAATTATCTGTTTATATATGTTCCTTCACCTTTACTTCAGGTTATTTTACTTATAATTTTTCTTCCCTGTTTTTATTCTCCCGCTCTCGTGAATGTAACGCGGCCAAATGAAGGAGTCATTCATTTTGCTGATCATACATCATTACTTATGAGGGAGTGTTCTAAAAGATTGTAATTTTTTTATTGGATATTTTCCTTTATTAAGCAAATTTCTAACCACACTGTTACCAGAATTGTATTTAAAAAACCTTGTTGTTCAGTCTTCACTTCGGTTGTTGTCATTCACTTTTCAGGCGGATGTTTTTCCCCTAGGTCGTTGCATTTCTTGGACAGTAAGATTTATGGTTTTGATATCCTATCGTACTTTATTTTTAAAATCTTTGCTTTATTTTTTGTCCTTTTCTAAATTTTAAATAAAAGGATCTTTTTTGTACTTTAAAAGACTTATTATTTTTTACCACACTAATCCAACACATATTTAAGCTATTTTTATTAGGATTGAGAACATTATTAAGTATGCCACCGTTATTTGGGCATGCCGCTTTTTGTGTGTTTTCTGTTCGCAGTTTGCGTCAGGTTAGCTTTCCGAGTGTTTCTCTACCGGAGCAGGTTAGCATCCTCCTCTCATCTAAATTCTTTTTTCCCTTTTTTCCTCCGTCTGTTCTGCAGCCTTCCTACTGTGTGGGGTTTGCCCCTGTGGGTCTGCAGTGGGGGAGACACTCGTGTGGGCTTACGTGGAGTGGTAGCCTGCTGTGGTCTATCCTCACCAGCGGGAACTAACCTAGACGGGCCTTATTGTAAATCTGTGGACCACTAAGCCAGAAATTGAACCAAGTGCAGCCCACCCCCCACAGAATTGAGGAGGGACCTTCCGGGACTAATGGGGGTATAGAATATCCCTCAAACAAAAAGGATACAAGATTATCGTACTCACATTCTAAGATATCATATTCTAATAATAAATTAATTATGTTAAACTTTTTAAAAAAATTTTCAACACCTGATAGTCATCGGATATATTCGGCCCACCTAGTTCAATGAACATTGCTTTCAAAATCTCCATTCATTTGGCAACTTTTTTGTGTGTGGTGCCGGACCACTGGTTGGGAACCACTGATCCAATACCTGGTCTCCCTCTTGTTCTAGTACCTTCCATTCTATTAAAAGTCATTTTTTTAACAGGGTCAGTATCTTCATATCTATAAACATGGCCGAGCCATCTGATACAATAAGACTTAATTACCCTTATTATATTTGGTTGCCTATATTTAAGGTTTATAATTCATGGTTATAACGAATTCTGCAGATGTCATTTTCTCGCATTACACCATCAATTCTGTGTAGAATCTTTCATTCAAAAACTAGGAGTTTATTCTCATCTGATTTAAGGGGCCAGCATTTGCAGCCATAAAGAATAAAGTTTATATGTGTGTATTTGCATAAATGTATTTAAAAGCAAGGTAGGCCATAAAGTAACATTACCAGACTCTCAAAAGGCTTATTTTAAAAAAGTTTGTAAATCTAGCTAAGCTGTCTAGTCTGGGCCTGCCATGACGGTTTATATAAGTGTTATTGTAGGGGAAATATTTAACTGTATGCTTCATCTCAATGATTTGCTACGTTAATAGCCATTGTATACAGCCTAATATTTGAATTCATCAGTATCGCCTGATAATCTTTAACTATTATGCAAATATATTGAGCCAAAATGTGCAATATTTTTGCAGTTTCTTTATTTTTCAAAGATTGATGTAAACACATCATAATGTAGTATTTTGTCAATTATTCCAAAAATTTAATTTGGGAAGTATACTGGTTGTAAAAGATTCCTGTTTTAAATGTGATACTTGTAATGATTCATGTTATTAGGAAGAAAATATTTTCTGCAGTTTTTATAATATGACTGTTGTTTTAAATTACCAACAGCATTGATATAAACTGGAGAAAATAAATTTGTAATCTGAATTTGAAGAGGAGGAAGTTTGTGAATAGTAACAAATATTTCTATGTTCTATACCTCTGATATCTAGTTAAGTTTAAATAAATATGTAATATTTTAAAATTCATATTTCTGACATTTTTACCAGTTATTTCTATTTAGTAAAAATGTTTTTCCTATTTGAAACTTGTGAAATAGTGCATAAAAATTTGTAAAAATACATTCAAACTCCATTCACTCTTATTTGGTACATCTTTGAAACAAAAGGTTAAAAGTTCTGAAACAGAGAGCCTAACTTTATAACACTTGAAACTATGAAATTCATAATTTTTTTTAGTTAAAAATTTTTTTCATACCTAAATGTTGCACTAAATTGGCCAAATTACTTAGATGATACACAATAACAATTAATAATAATATATAAAATAAACCTAGTTGGGGAGTAGCAAACAAAAACTGCATGATAGCTGGAACATATGATAGGGATTTAGATACAATGTAAAAACTTTTTGCTTTAGTGGAATACAGGATTGTTAAATAACCTAATTTTTATTCTTTTTAAGAGGTTTAAAAAGGGTGTTATCTCTTGTGATTTTCAGTGGTTCATGTAATAGTACTTTTGTGTACTTCAATTCTATTCACAAGCACAAATTATGTATATCTGAAAAGAACATGTAATTTTTCTTAAAATTGAAAACTTTTACCTTGCCTGATAGTAATCTCTTTGTTTTAATGTTGTTGCTGTTCAATATGAATGTTATTGTAAGAAATGTTTTTTCATCTCAAGGGTTTAGATGAACAACAAGTTTATTCAGAAGCTGAACTACAAGAATACTTACGCCAAAGACAAATGGAAATGGTATTATATTGTCTTTATGCTTTTATGATAGCTTTCAGCTTTTAATGAATATGATATAATTATTTTATTGTATCTTAATAGCATCAACAAGGTTATCCCTATGGTGATCAACGTTATTATTATGATGTTGGTAATGCACAGCAAGGTTTGCCCCCACATCTCAATAACCAAGTTCCTCATGGAGGAGCACCTCCACAGCCTGGATACCCTCATGGACAACAGTATGGTGTTCCACCTCAGGCTGGCTATCCACAACAACATGCACCTGCAGGACATCAACAATTTCAGGGTGCTCCCCAGCAACAATATCAAGCTGGATATCCACAACATCAGCAGTTCCAAGGAGTTCCCCCACAACAATTTCAAGATGGGCATCCACAGCAACAATTCCACGGTGTTCCACAACAGCAGTTTCAAGCTGGACATCCTCAACAGCCCCAAGGTGGACATCCTCAACAGCCCCAAGGTGGACATCAGCAACAGTTTCAAGCTGGACATCCACAACAACCCCAAGGTGGACATCCACAACAACTCCAAGGAGGACATCCACAACAACCTCAAGGTGTACATCAGCAACCACAATTCCAAGGAGTACCTCAACAACAGTTTCAATCTGGACACCAACAACCCCAAGGGGGTCAGCAGCAGCAGCAGTTCCAGGCAGGTCAGCAGCAGCAATTTCAAGCTGCTCAGCCCCAGCAACAAGCAAAAGTAGCTCAACAAGGAAACCAACCACTTAATTCAGTGCCATCTCAGCAAGTGCCAGATCAAAAGCAAACAGCAGACCAATCTAACTCTATTAATCAAGTAATATAAATATTTAGTGAAATTTTCAAAGAAAAAATCATTAATTGTATATTGCAAAATATTTTTCATGGTGAAATGCTATATATTTCTAGCTTCTTTTAACGATATAGAAAATGTCCTTGCCGTATGCAGACTTTATACAGTTTGTGGAGAAAAGAATTTCAGTAATCTAATCTAATATTATTTATCATAAATCATATATTTCCCTTTTATTTAAAAATACAAATTTTGTTTAAGATATACTGTATGTGTGTACATATTCAAAATTATATTGTAGCAAAATCTCGTCAGATACGTGCAGTCCCCCCCCCTCCAAACATTTATCGCTTGATTGAAAATGAGCTAAAAATCTATTGCAGCCTTCAAAAAGAATGAACATTATATTTTGCATAACTAATTTCATGTACATGCTTCTAAAATAGGTTTATTTATTTACACTCTTTTATCATAGTATAAACTTTTTGTTCCTGTCCAAACATTATAAACGTTACATTGACTAAAATTACATTTAGCTTCGGAAGCATGTTGCTTTTGTATGTAGTACTACTGCTTCAGTTCTAGTGATTTTTCTTTAACAGGTCAAATTAATGTTCAAGAGATACATTCTTGAAATTTTAATGCTTGTTATTTTTGTCTTTTCTTTTCTAAATGTGCTTCTGTTTTACAGATTCCTAATGCTGATGGTAAACATAATGTGCCTCAAGACTCTGCTCCCCATGCCTCTTCACAGCAAGTTCCTAAAATCCAATCTTAAATGATCAAGTATTAGTTTTGAAAGTTGTGAACAAAAGAATATTAAATTGACAGTATTTTTAAGATTTATAATGCCATACTTACATTTATATATTGGCAATTGGTATTTTTCTATAAGAACTAAACATAATATTATGGAGGCAAGTTTACTTAAAGTATTTTAATTCTACTTAGATCATCTGTGATTATTCAGACTTAGTCTCCTATTTAAATTGAACACATTAACTTCTTCTCATGTAAAGCCTGTTTCTTTTGTTGAACACTTAAATAGCATGCAATGAAAAATTAAAATATGTGCTTGCTTTCCTACATTCCACTTTTTGTAAATACATTTGATGTAAATTTTGTATATATGTTTTATTTAAACTATATAAATTACTAGCAATGTTTTAACAATGCAGTACCGAGCTGTAGAAAGTATCATTCTAAATTTGATTATATCTGAAAATTATTGAAATTAGCCAACTGTACTTTACCTGATGGATTCATTAGGGTGACGTTGATGTTACAAATTTATTGCTGCAACTTAATTCTTATCTAAATTTGACATTTTCATTGTTTTTAATTCCATGAAAGAAAAATAAATGTTTTACTCGTTGTTTATTTCTCTTTATTTCTATGTGATTAGGTTTAAAAGTGCTTACAAACATTTATTTTGCTGCTGGTCAAGAGAATTGTAGCATCATAAGACAATGTTTGTTGTTTCACATTCTGGGGAACCATTGTCAAGCTATCTGATACGTTCAAGATAATACAATAAAACCTCTCTCCAACACTATTACGTGAACTGAGTTGAAATATGTCAAAATGAGTTATTATTACAAAGATGTATCCTAAAATAACATTAACATATATAAGCATTTTAAAACTAATCTGATCAATCTAGACAGTGGGTACACTTTATCACACGTTTGATATTTGTATTTGCATTTCCACAAATAAGTTTTCAGTTTATAAACTAGTGATTATAATAAGAGTACTTGTATATTGCGTTAAAATAAATACAAACTTGCTGGGGCCTTTAAAAAAAGATCATTGTGGAGGAATTTATTTAGAAAAGATTTTCTCATTTGTTTCAGTTATTAAAACATTATATCCTACTATGGTGTACAATGCTTAGAAAAAATATATATACAGTGGCTCCCAAAAGTGTTCGTACACTTAAGAATTTCAATGAAATAGGGGTCTATCCATTAATTAAAATGAATATTTCAGAATGGGTATTTAATAAGACCTATAATCTATTCTTAACAAAACTACATGAAATATTTTGAAAACATAGTAAAACTTTATTTTTAAGAAACCAGTAATCAAAAAGTAACAAAAACTTTACCTCACAAAAGTCATCGTACACTGATATATTTTCGGATAAATTCATAATTAAAATTATAGTCTGGCACTTTATTTTTATTTTTGAATTGTGGTGGCATTTAAAATATTGTTTGGCTTTAATTTTTGCTTGCCTACTCTGTAATATTCTATTTATTATTTAAAAATGGCTCGTAAAGAAACAACAAACAGCATTTGGAAATTGATTATTTTTCATCATAGTAGTAGTAGTAAATCAGTTCGGAATATTGCTAAATTACTTAATTTATCCCATTCTACTGTGCAGTCACATATTCTATATAACGTGATCAGAGATTTATAATTAGAAAATTTGTGAAAAATTCACGTTTGAGTGCTGTAAAAGTTTCTGCAGAATTCAATGAAACATTTTCTACTTCAATTTCACCTGAAATTTTTGTGACGAGTTCTCAGAACAGCTGCATTACATGGGCATTCTGCCCATAGAAAATTTTTTATGAGTGAGAAAAACAAAGTTTAGGCTTCCCTTCACACTATCAATGATAAATAAGCCCCAAACCTATTGGAATAATGTCTTATTTGCCGATGAACATTTTTGGTGCTGATGGGCGTATAAATGTATGGAGAAGGAAAAAATGAGGAACTTGATCCCAAGAACTTAGTAGGAACAGTTAAGCATGCCGGTGGAGGTATCCTTGTGTGGGGGTGCATGTCAGCATCAGGACTAGGAAATTTGGCATTTATTGATGGCATAATGAATCATGCTATTTTATATTTTAAGAGACAATTTAAAATTATCAGCTCAAAATTTGGGTGTAGGAAACAACTTTGTTTTTTATCAAGATAACGATCCTAAGCACACGGCTCTCAACGTTCGCATCTGGTGTCTCTATAATTGTCCAGAAGTTTTGAAAACACCACCTCAATCGCCAGATTTAAACCCAATGGAACATATTTGGAGAGAACTGGAGATTCGAGTACGAAAACACGACATTGACATGAAAAGTGAACTAAAAACAATTATGATGGAAGAATGGATGAACATTGATGCAAAAGTTACAAAAGAACTAAAGCAATCTATTCTCAGACGTTTAAAAGCTGTTGTGGGTGCTAAAGGATATCCTACTAAATATTAATTTAACGAAAAATTAGAATATTTACCAATATGTAGAGATTTTTTACAAGTGTACGATGACTTTTGTGAGATACAGTTTTTGTTACTTTTTGATTACTGGTTTCTTAAAAATAAAGTTTTACTATGTTTTCAAAATATTTCATGTAGTTTTGTTAAGAATAGATTATAGATCTTATTATTAAATACCCATTCTGAAATATTCATTTTAATCAATGGATAGACCCCTATTCCACTGAAAAGTGTACAAACACTTTTGGGAGCCACTGTATATACACCTGAATTTTTTATGTATTCAATCGTTGAAATTTTTTTGAAAATCTTAGCAGGCAGTCAGGGCCGGATTTAGATGAAAAGAGACCCTAGGCTATTCCACTATGAGGCCCTTTCACCTCTCATTTTTAAATTTGTAAATTACATGAGAGATAATAAAATACATCATTACTGTGATATATATCAATATATTAAATGAAACATGTTATTGGTACTAACCTATATATATTCAATACATTGAAGATTAAACCAAATTTAATTCAGATAAATTTATTTCATAATAATTCGCATTTAAAGTTTAAGTATGAATTATTATGAATTTTTAAGTCTTAAACTAAACCAAAAATGGAACTCTATTCAAACAAAATCCAGATCACAAAAAAGAAAATATCAAATTGTATATCATATTAAATTTTATGTTAATAGTTATATTATTTAAGAACTGATTCAATCCATGTATACATTTAAAACGAAATAGTAGATTAGAAGAATTTCTTTCTAAACTTTTTCACACAGAATTCTTCTATAAGTTCATCAAAATCTATTTTTCTGAAGGTCTCATTTTCGATGCAATTTTGCTAACAATTTGAATTTAGGCCCCTCTTGATCGTGAGGCCGTAGGCTGAAGCCTAGTTAGCCTATAGGAAAATCCAGCCCTGCAGGCAGTACATTTTTTTTAAAAATTTCTAAGATAGAAGGCAAATGGCCAATTTCTACTAGTGACACATTTCATCTCCGAGCTTCCAGGCCAGTTTCTACTTGCTTATATATTAAGTTGTTATTTATGAGTAACAGTGTTTTAATATTCCATACGTGCCAAATGTTCAGTAAAAAATGTATTCGTTCTGTTTTTTAAGCTTTGTTACGAAAATACGTTTACAAGCAAAAATGTCCCGCATTTTTACTTCTGCAGCAACATTGCTTTTTTCCCCCTACATCGCGTTTTTGAGATTCATATTTTCCCCTCCTAGCAGCTTATACTATACCAAAAACTTCTTGGACAGCAAGCAGCTTCTACATTAGAAAGAGAAAGTCAACATCATGTGCTTCACCTAAACTAATAAAAAAAAGTAAAATCAACCTCATTTGCTTCACCAATACCAGAAAAAAAAATTTTAATTAATGTCAGGTGCTTCACCAAACTCTGTAAAACAGTGAAAACCAACCTCGTGCTTCTCAAAAATCAGGCGCAAAAAAAAAGTAAAATCACTTGCAGAGTCACCATCATCTACCAATAATAAACACATTGCAGCGGGAAGAAAGAGTTTTTCTTACATTAAGATCAAATCTTGATCATGCTTAAGCATTTTTTGTGAAAAATGTGATTGTGATGTGCCGAAAATTCACAAGATGAGAAGAATGTTATCGAATTTTTTTGAATTGTTGGTGAGATTTGGGAAAATATCTGTCATAACTAGCTCTAAATGTGTATTTAATGTGAAATTTGATGTATTTAAAAATAAGAAGGATCATAAAGATTTAGTTATAGGATCCGAAACATCAGAATTTGTCAAAGAATTGTCTGAAAACAAACTTTTACAGTTTTATTCTTGTGTTAGAAAATATTATACATCTTGTTGCTAGTTTTTTTTTTTTTCCCCCCGATTCCCTTGCTCTGTGTTCTTTATTCCCCCCCCCTTCCAATTGGTTCTGATTAAATATATTATTCAATTAGGTTTACGCTTTGCACAGATTGCTCATACCTACTCTTTCCCAGTCCTCTGCTTTTTCACACTAAAAATCATTTGCTGTCAATAAAAAGAGACTAAAATAGTATTACTGAAAAGAAAAAATTTATTTGCTGGTGTGTATATATATATAAATATGTGTGTGTGTGTGCGAGTGTACTATAACTTTTAAAAACAATTTTAAGAAATTCTTGAGGACCTGCAATAGTATTTTTAAGGACTTCAAAAATAATTTAAAATATTTTTGATTGCCATTTAAAAATATTTTAATGTTATGGTCACACACTGAACCTTCAGATAATTTTCTTACAAAATATAAGCTTTAATAGTATATTATATTAATAATCTTATTTTGAAATTACTTTTATAGGTTGCAGCCTGTTTGGTTTTTCTTGCATTTAACTTTATTCACTTAAATACACATGTTCACTAAAGCATTATATTGAAGTGGGAAGATGAGGGACAACATCTAAAAACATTAATTATAATAATAATATAATGACACACAAGTACCATCTGCATTTTCTCAAAGGTGGTCCAAAAATGACAACTCACATTTTTCAGTTGAAAAAAAAGTACATTTTAAGGACAAGAGTAGGGGAAAAAATAAGGATGTTAAATGCAACGTTAAGGACTTTTTAAGGGTTGTTAACATTAAAACAAAACAAGTTCTTAAGACTTTTCAGGACTGTAGAAATGGAAAGTACAATATAAACTTCTATTTTCTGAATTCAGGTTGAAAATTTAATTTTAACAATTACCCTACCTGAATGCTTAGAAGAAGTCAACTTATCAATATGCATTGCAGTTCTCTACTGTTCAGTTGATTATAAACAGTCAAAAAATGAAAATTAACTAAGAATTCAGTAATCAAAGGAAAACATATTAATTTGAAAGTTGTCTTGAAACTCAAGACATCAAATGGCAACTGCAGTCTCTCTATGATCTCTCTGGCACTCTCAGCAAATCTCTGGTTCATTGTGTCTCACAGCAGACACAACTGAAGTTTTTTCCACACCTGACCAAGTAAAGCTGCCATATCTAAACACACTACATAAAACTTTCAGTATATTGACTTTTATACTGTTGTGGGTAATTTGTTCATTCTAAGCATCTACCAAAATTTGCATTCTGAAGCCCATAGCATGCCAAAATTCCACTTATCACAACACAAAGGTTTGCAATCAGGAGTGAGGGTAGATTGATTACAATAGATTAGTTATTTCCCATGAAGGCATGCTTGATCCTTTCTCATTGGTCAGGGAAAATGCTCATTTCCAGTAATAGTATTGCTCCTGAAGCAATACTGCTCTGCTGAGCAAATTTTTGTAATCTACTTAGCCTTATATTACAAACACAACTTATGCAGTTTCAAATTCCATCACAGACCAATGCAAAAATAAACCTATAATTTCTCTTAGCTTTTGAGAAATCTGAAAGAAATATTGTTCCTTTGATAGTAAACAGAGAAGAAATATTAAAACTTAAACAGTTCTCATGACACAGAATTCAGTACAAGGCAACATAGGTATTTACTGCTGGTCTTCATACAAATGAAACCATAATAATAAGCAGTTGCTATACGCAAGGTGAAGATTTTTAGAAAGATATTAGTCTTATTTTAAGTACACAACACTAAAAAAAATAGGAGAAAAGGCCTTTAACAATCAGAGCATCACATAACAAATTTAACAATAACTGCTTACTGTATCGATATGAGGGTTAGTACTTGATGAATTAATTAAATATTACCCAATAAAGAAGGTTCTTTATTTCTTATCACTTCCCAATCAACTGTCAACTTACCCAATCGACAAGCCTGAAACTTTTCAGGACCCATTTTAAGGTAATACAAAACCAGAAATTCAAGGATGCGCTTAGTCCTTAAGCCCTCTCTAACTACATACTTACATGAATCCCAATAGTTGCTTAAGGCTAATTTTTAAATAAAATTTCATCACCATGAAGGAAAAGAAGGTTTAATGAGAATTACGGTTGTATTTGGAGTTACATTTATATATTTCTTGACACTTTCTAAAATGACCAGAACCATTTACAAATTTAAATGAAATACTTCACTCACCTCTCACATTAACAGTATGAAAACACTAGTATCTCAGAATAGCAGAGCATTGAATTTGAAATATCAAACGTATCAGTGAACTTCAACATGAATTACTCACATCGAATCTTCAATACAAATAAGAAAATCATAATCTGTATCCATTCATATTTTATAGGATCTAGTGATCCTATTCTAATGCTTTTCAAAACCATAATTCTAATTTTTTTTTTTTAATTGTCTTCAGGATCCCATTTTAATTACCATAGAGACCATGATGATAAATCTTTTCTACCTTATAATCCCATGAATATAAACCGACTGGTACAAGAGACATCCCTGAACACCCCTTAAAAAATGCATTAACTAAAAGCAACTGATACACTTATCAAAGAACCTCTCCCCACAACCCTCATCCACTATTAAAAAACTCAGCTTGGGATATATGCAAGAATAAGACTGATCTCAAATGAGTGTCAAGTCCAATACTACGAGCTGAATTCTGTCCCCAGCCAAAACATCCAATTAATATATATACAGGGTCAGGTGGAGTAATTGTAAACAGAAGGAAAAATTTTATTTCCCTTCTTAACTGCAGTCAGTTATGGAGGAACATAATCCTACATAAAAAAAAAACCTAAATCCAAAATTATTAACAGGACCATCTTACTCTGAAGAGAACACAATAAGAGCAGTCAGGCATGTAGAAAATAAAAACTGCACTTGCTCACAAGGCCAGAAACGTTATGGAATGCCTAGAAGTGTTTTAAATCAAATGGAAATTAGAAAAGTTCTATTAATAGATTACAGAGAGACCTACAGCATTATCAAGATGAAATAAAACTTGAAGATAACAGACCATGCCAATCCGAAATGTGGTGATAAGAATCCACTCAATAAAATGTTCTAACAGATGAAGACTTGTGAATTTCATTAATGTTAGAGGTCATCAAGTTATTTGTGAATAAATGATATTACTAATATTGCTGATTAAGTGAAAGAAAACCATCTAAATACACAATTTAAAGATTGTGTTCCGTGGACTGATTGGAACTATTGATTCTTATAGCACCATCCAACTTGATCATTTAAAATTTTAATTGTAAACATTCAGTTAAAAACACATGAAATACAATGCTAACAGATTTACAATTACCTCTATTCTAATCCTGAAGTCTGTATAGATTTTTTTATCAACTTTTTATGCAACAGAAAATTTAGAGAACAAAAATTCTTAATGAAAGAAAGACTCCTAGTGCAGTTAAAAAAAAGATTATGGTTTTAAAATACCCATCATACAATTTTAAGAATCCACATTATGATCTCATAAGTAGCTGCATTTCTGTGCACATTGTTAAGACTTCAGATATTAAATATTAAGCCATGAGAAATTTAATTAGTATTAATCCTTCAAATATTAGCTAATGCATATTTTAAATTGTTTTCTGCGAGTAAAAACAGAACTTTAAAATGCCCTGTTCTTTTTATTCAAGTATTTTCATATGCAAAAACAAATATGCATTTGCTAAAGTGATTAGGTAAAAGCAAAATCTCTTTTAAACGCATGTATTGGATATCTGGAATGATAACTATGCACTACTAGTCTTTTAGTTATTACTGTAACTAGAGTAACTTGTATTGAATAGGATCATAGATAAATCATTTGCAGTTCGATGTTACAGTTGTTTCACAAGGTATACAAACCAGTTTTAAAGCCAATAAATATTAGCCCACCCCCCTCACTTTGATGTGGGTATAGCAATTTTGAAAGTTAGACCCCCATTTTAACAGTACATATAAACCCATATCAGACCCCTTCAAGTTTTGAAAAAAGAAGTGCAGTTGAACACATGAATACAATATAAAATTCAACACATTACCAACAATGAAAAACTTTTATTATCAAATGATGGAAGACAAATGGAGCACTATGATATCCTCAAACTGATACAGTTCCATCAGCAACACTATAAAATTACAAAATTGAAGATCACTTATACTAGAAAATCAAGAAATAATACAAGAAATGCCTTTAATTTTACTGGAATGATAATTTAAAAGTTTAAACATGGAACTTTTATACAAAAACTAAGACTAGTGAATATAACAGAGTAAAAAATTGTTAGGGATTACCTTGTAATACTTGAGTGTAAATGGATCAAAAATTACCACAGATGAATATAAAAGTTTTTGACTATGAAGGTATACAATACTAGTGTGCTATATCTATGCTGTGCACCACCCATATCTTGTGCTTTCAAAAATGAACATAAAACCACTGACTCATGTACAGAATTTAACTTACAACATAAGAAAATTTACAAAATGCAGGGTGAAGTCTTATGCACATGATTCAACCACAGGAGTAGCTTCTTCTATTGGCTTATCAGCTTCTTTGACATCCTTCTTCTCTTCTTCAACTTTAGCCTTCTTTGGGCTTGACTCAGTAGCTTCAGAAGATTCTTCTTCAACCTTACGCTTTACTCCAGTGTCTGCGGCATCTGATGGCTTTTCACTTTCTTCTTTATCTTCAACAGTCTTTTCATCACCATTTTCCTGTTCCATTTTCTCGTCAGACTTTTTCTCTGCCTCCTTTTCATCAGATTTATCTTCTTTGGCTTCACTGTCAGGCTCTGACAATAAAAGTAAACACATTTAAACTCTAGCTATTAAAAAATTATAACACAGTAACAATAAAAAAGTAATTATATAGAATACAGAAAACCTGCTAACCACTACAGGCAAAATAAAATAGCAAGCTTAAATAACCTAAAATTTTTTTAATTATTCTGTGAACATATCAAATAACCATATTATAATGGGAGGGGGAGAACACAAAAATTACTAATTTATGCAAATTCCACCGGTTACTAAGGTCAAACACCCCAATACAATTCTATAATTTTTCCAATCAGTTTTTATTTTATGTTGAAAACGAACTTAATAAAAAATCATTCATTTAAAAACTGACTTGATAAAGTCAAATCTGCAATGTTAGTTTAAACAATCACATACCACATGAAAAACTATTGAAAAATTATAAAATATACTTAACTAGGGAAAAAACTTCAAAGGTTTAACTTTTTTGATTATGGTTAATAAGACCATTACTAATTAGCAAAACAATGACATTTCAGGAAAAGATTTTAAGTGCTTAGCTGAAAAACAGCACTTTTAGAAGCCTTTATAAAATAAGTACCTAAGGATGCTAAGTACGATGCACAAGTCAACTTTGGTTGAGCTACATGAATCTAGTATACCTTGCAGTTTATTGCATATTAAACTGATTTCCAAAATGACAATTATAAACTTCATAATTTCATACTTATATCGCATTTCAATGACAAACTGTTGTCATTCAATATGGGTGACAGTAAAAATGAAGCTATCAAGACAAGTTCCATATAATATGCTTTTAGGGGCCATAGACAATGGCATTCAAGAAGTATTTCTTCTGCAGCTCTATGAACCTTTTTAATACCCATCCCTTTGGTTACAGTTCTGTCACACTCTGCTTGGTCTAGTTTAACTTTATATTCTAAAAATAACAAGATCAGATATCTGCTAAGAAATGCCACAAGACCTTTGGATTTCAACTGATTAAGTTTTAATAATGAAATTTGATATTAGTTTAAGATAGTGAAATTGCTTTAACTCAACAGTATGATTTCAAGGATGTAAAGAGCAAATGCCACCCAGGGGATCTTTAACAAATGTTACAAAGCCTAAGCCAAGCATAATTGTTAAGTCGTGTCTTCAGTCACTACCAATCAATTCTCATAATGCGAGATAAATTTAATGTTTCCAGTTTATCCAACTTTAAAAAAAATATTGATTCAGCTAATTTAAAATCTTTAAAACTTTAGGTTTATAACTTTCAATTTTTGTACTATTTTGCATTAAGTTCATTTCCCAATTATTAAATACATATTTATACTTAAAATTATATAACCAGTTTCTTCAGCAATGAAAAATATCAGCTTTAGCTTTTAGATAAATTTCCTCCATTACAAATTTGATTCCTACAAATGGTATGTTTTACTAACAATATACAATAGACATACTAATTTTAGAAACTTTTATTAATAAACTAAGGAAGCTTGGCAAACATTTAAGCTGTATTTATTTTTTAAGCATACTTTCACTCTTTTGAAAAATATTTATTGCATTTATAAAAACATCAATAATTTAAATGTTTACTTCAAAGCTCAGTGATTGAAGAATATTTGAATGTTTGAATAAGAACCTCACAACTTTGCCTATATGAATTTTATGAATTACCAATAATTTCCTTCCCAAATTACTTTGGCTATAATTACAGCAAATACACAGCCCAGAACTTCTTTGGTAAATTTCCTGTATGTTTACTTTTTCCCCCAATTCGAAAGTTATCATGCAAAGCAGAATACTATCTAGATGTTCTGTACTTGCCTGTGCCTGGGACTAAATTAGAACAGCATTTAAGCGTAACATAGTATTGATATCAAAAGTTATTCCAGAATCCAACAAGCAAAATCCAATTCTAAAACATTAGGATGTATTCTAACATTAAGTCTATATAAAATTAGGTTTTCCAGAAATTTTATAGAGAAATGTTTTTAAGCATCAATAACATTTTATTCTGCCCCTTGAGCAGAATGAGCAATAAAACAAATTGAGATTAGTGGGGTTCCCCTGACACATTAATGCATCTCCATATACTTTTGCATGCAAAAAATGTTTCAGCTGTTTATCTAGACCAGGAATGGCCAACCCACGGCATGCATGCCACAGTGTGGCACGGAGACTTAATTTTTCAATAAGTAATTTGAAAAAATAATTTGTCGAAATCTGTAAAAACCCTACTCATACGCTTCTGAAAATAACAGCGCTGGAAAGCAGCTCTGCTTAACACCAGTACAACGATGCGCTAAGACAGAGGGGTCATTTCCAAATTTGCATGATTTGGCTGTCAGGTAATGTTGTAGGTTTGGATCATCATGTTTCTGAACAAATGTTTTCTATTATGAACATAATAAAATCAAAATATCGATCAAGATTAACTGATATGCACCTAAAACAATTTTGTTAGCATCTTCAAAAACTAATCCTAATGTAGATGACTTGGTAAAAAAACTACAAATTCAAAAGACACATTAATGAAGTACTGACTGTTTAATAATTATTTAGAATTAAATGTTTAAGTTATTCATTTTATTTTATGCATAACCTAACTGACTGAACTTTTAAAAATGTTTATTAACAATAAAACCTAAGTTTGTACTTTTGTTTTACTTTATTATATTTTTTTAAATCTCCACTACTCAGATGATAAAAAAAAAGTACTATTTGTGACATAAAACCCAATAATCAGCCTATAAATAACATTCTTTCACCTTTTTATATTTTTTGTATGTTGGAAAAGTTGGAAGTGGCACGCATTTTTTTTTTTCAGATAGTGGCACTCTTCCCAAAAAGGTTGGCCACCCCTGATGTAGACAGTGGCATTCAGTACCAGATTAGTCCCACTGCAGTCATGTTCCCAGCCATTCAAAATAGGCTTAAAACTTTAGTTCTCAGTCATAACCATGGTGCTCCAAAACAAATTCAATAATCATTTTTAAAGTTCGAACTGCAAACTTGAAACATGTCAACTCATTAAGGGTATTTACCGACACACTTGATAACTTACCATGTTTGTGTTCTAATAAAATCCTTTCTTTATACTTGATCATTTGCAAATTTTAAACTTTAGTTTTAAAAACATAAAGAACTATGGCTAATGTTTGGACTAGCATGTAATGTTCTCTCTATATATTAAAATCTTAGACATTTAACCTAATGAGAACTTAAGCTTTATTTAAATTACTTCATATGATTTTATATTCCTAGTCGCACCTAATACAAAAATAAATCTAGGCTTGTCAGGGACAAAATAATTGTTAACATATTGTTCCTTTAACTCTGGCTTATATTCATTCTCAAGAACATTAGTTACTGAATTTATATTCCTAGTCACACACCTAATACAAAAATAAATATAAGCTTGTCAGGGACAAAATAATTGTTAACATATTGTTCCTTTAACTCTGGCTGTTCATTCTCAAGAACATTAGTCACTGAATTCAGTTAATAATCAAATCTTAATTTCAACAGATTTACATATTTAGACATGCATACAAATTTACTCTTGAAAAACCCATGTTATAAATATTTCAAAATGTGCAAAAATATTCCACTATAAGAACAATAGAAACAAAGAAATGAAAATCTTAGAATTTGACATGTTCAATGGGATACTATTGTAACATGTGACAAGTCATGGCAGAATTCAGCACAACTTCCACAAAAAGCTTACAAGACTATGAAAAATTTGTTAATTAGTGATTAGTTTCATGTAGCAGGAGAAAAGAATATTAAATCTTAAAATGAGCACTGAAACCAAAATAATTGGAAAATAGAATAAAATATTTAGCAATCATATGTCAAATGTATACATGTGTAAATATGCATATAAATATCGTATATGCTTAAGAAATTAAGATACGGAATTAAGAATTTGAAGATATAATCATTCAAGTCAAAAATATTTAATTTCCTTACCATTGCCATTTTCAACAGTTTTTTCGGCAGATTTTTCGGCTTCGGCAGATTTTTCCTTAGGATGATCTCCATTCTCTTCTTTAGCCTCGGTGGTTTCAACGCTGGAGTCAGCTTCGGCTTTCACATCTTCGGTGTCTTTTTCCTTCACTTCTTCAGCCTAAATGAACACATTCCGATAAATTATTCACGAACTACATTACCAGACTGACATCATAGAATACAAGCAGTATACCCCCAACTAATAAAAAGAACAACAGAATACAAAGAAGCCTACATACTTTTTCTACTTCTGGTTCAACATTCTTAAGTTCTTTCTTAGGACTTTCTTTCACTTCAGCGGCAACATCAGCACTGAAATAGAATACACATAATCATCTTCATCGTTAATGGAATTATAGACAACGATTAAAATTAAAACTTCGCGTAACTAAATACTTGACAGCTCGAGTACACAACATACGCGTGCACCATTTGACTACTAAGCCTTTTCCATTTAGATTAAATTTAGAGAATTTCAACGATGTTCCTCATTAGGAAAAATAATTTGATATATTCTAACAACGATGAATGCAGATGTTCAAAATAATAAAAGGAAAGTATCCATAAAATCATATAAAGCCAATGTTAGAAGACAAAAGACTTACCTGCTAGTTCTGGAACGAGTAGCCGGCATTTTCAATAATAAATAAGTTTAAAAACTACTGAATATAAAACAACTGCGGAATGAAAACGAAATTATAAGCAACTATTTTAAGCAAAATAATTACTTCAGAACACACAAAAAAATTGCACTTAAGAATTGCAATTAGAAATCTGAGATGCACACGACACGAAGCACAGCAAAATCAGAAGCGAATGGCGGGAACGGAAGCTTGTGACAATGTATATATACTAGAATGTCATGTGACCTTAACTGGCCAATAAAAATTTGAAGAACAAAATTTACTCCAATGGAAAGAAAGCAACATATTCCCGCTCTCTCTATGTGCAGACGATTTGGTTGAAAGATATATGATTTAGCACTTTTTTGGCGAGATTTCTACAAATCTATTAAAATAATTTTCATAAAGAAAATTAAATAAAATTGTATTGGGAATGCATTACAGTACACAGTCATGATATCTGTTTTGAATAATATTAAGTTAATGTCTGTATTTGATAAAAAAACATCTATTTTTAAGTATTTTTAAATTTTTCCACAACTCAACTCTCAGTTAGAGCTGTGAGAAAATTTTAAGTAACCTGAAGTTTCATCGCCAATTTTGAGTGAAGTCGTTTGTAGATAGATGTTGCCAATAATTTTTAGAATAGCAATAACTTTTATAGTAAAATATAAACGAGGTATGCGATGTCCGTTATTTGATTTTAAACAACAGTCGAAATTTTGCCACTATATACGTAGGTGTATTGGCAAAATTTCTGAATAATAATAATTACCGCTAAATAAATAATTCATACTAAATAAAATTTATTTTAAATGCTGTTATAGTACATCGTCTATAGTTCATCTTCTAATAAGATATAGACAGTATTCCTATTACATAAAGCTTAAAATCAGAGTTTATTCTATCTTACAAGGGGTTAATCGATATGAAGAATTGTATTGAAGATTTTACTTCATTAGACTCTGTCGATTTAATCTGTAAGTTTCCCAAATTTATGCCACCTAGCAATTGGCTGATTCTCTCTATTAAATCTTAAAATTCGGGATTCGTTCTATCTAACAACAATTCAATTCTATGATTAAGGGCCTCCAAACGATTAACAATGAAATTTTTAACGCCTATGATTGGTTTATTTTCGTCTCAACGTCATCTTTTCCTTAACGCTACGAAACGGACTCCTATGTGAACAGGCCCTTAATTTGTTAACTTCATTTACATTTTTTTAAAAAACCTCGATTAAGAAACATATAATAAAATTAAAGTAAAATTTTTTTACTACAAATATTTAACAGTTACTTCCTCTGCTAAATTAGATCTTTCATACTGTTCTTAACACCCAAAGAGAACAATATACAAATAATATTCTGAGAACATGACGTATGCGAAATGTGCTCCTATAGTATACAACAGTGGCGCGTGTAGGATTCTGGTCTGAAGGGGATATTTGTTTTTCAAATATACGGACATGGCATCTCAAGGGCAATTAGTAATCTACTGTAAATAACGAAGCTTTTAATGCTTTTCTGTATATGTATGTATTTTTCTGGAGGGGGGTTAACCCGAACCCCTCCTTTGTTGTGCTATTGTTTATGATATGTATCGTATTATTTGATGAAGATTCATCATCATACAAATTCCTCCTGGATGGCACGATTGATAAATTTTAGATAGTAAATTTAAATTATCCTATTATTTAGCATCATTTAGTTTTCAAAAATGGTTATTTTTCCCCCTTCGCTAACTGTAACGACCCATATGAATTCACCAGCGTTTAATTTAGCATTACTATAATTTAACACTCATTTCTCAAATAAAATTTAAATAATTTTTAAAACCGCACTTTTAAATTACTGTCTTGCAAAAATCCCTTCAGAGGCTTTACCCTTCAGAGGTGCTCTATAACTGGTTTTTAAAATCATAAATATTTCGTAATACTAGAAAAAATAAAAAAATAAATAAATCTCATTCAATGTACTAATTTAAAGATGAATATAGTAATTTTTTTTAATAATCTTATTCTAGATCTCGTAATTTGTTACGTAGTCATTGCAGTGTAAGTAAATTCATTATAATTTGAATATGATCAATCGCAATTGAGGATTCAGAAGAAAACTTGTACTGGAAACGCTCGTCCTTCAACAGAAATTTGAAAATTGGGAAATGTTGAAAATTTGGAAGTAAGGGAGGAAAAAGTGTACATCTTTTTTTAACAGGCAAAATACCTGTCTTCAGGGCCCGATTTAGAAAATTATTCACTATAGGCACAACTCGGGATGGGGGCCCCCTAACACTGATGTGAGCAAAAATTTCCAAAATTGACACACACAAAAAAAATATTCATGAATCGTTGTGAAAGTACCATTTTACCAAGAATTGGCTATTTGAAGCGTAGAAGCCTAGAACATTATCAAATAACGAAAAGCAATACAACATAATAACGTCATCATTAAAACACCAATACAATGCAACCAGAAAAACTTATTAATCCCTTATATACACTATAACATACATATGATGAACTATACATATAACTATACATATGATGAACCAATCAAATTTGAAAGGATATTATAAAAAAATTGCTATTAAAAAAGGTAAAATTTAAAAAAATTGAATTGCGAATTTTTTCTTTTTTTCTTTTAAAATAAAAATTTTGTGGGGGCCCCCAACATTCGGGGGCCCCTAGACCCGGGCCTACTAGGCCTAATGGAAAATTAGGACCTGCCTGTCTTCGATCTCAAACCATTGTTCTGTAGAAAGTGTGCGTACATTTAAAATCTCTATTAGTACAGCATAAAACAAACAATAAACAGTAATATAATATGAACTTTAAAAAAAGGAAAAGAAACTGAAGTTTGAATTTTAGGTAGTGGTTTATGAACAAAATTTAAAGTAAAATTCTATCCTGGTATCTCAATCAGGGTAATACAATCAGTCGAGGAAAAATTCCAACAGCTACGACATTACAAATTTCATGTTTGATTCCTGAATGAAAGAAGAAACCTACAGCAGATAAATCAATTTTAAAAAATTATCTGAGGGATCTAAGTTTCTGAAGAAAAAAAAATCGGTGAGCTAAAAATTTAAACAAAAGAACTATAATTTAAGACTACATAATTATTCTTTTAGAGCACAATTTACTTGGAAATTTTTTTAGAAAATTTAGAAAATGTATGCATTAAATATCACATTAAAATCCGGAAATGATGCATTGATAAGAGAAATCAAAATCACTGTCCAAGGTAAATATAAACAAAACCCTTCTACGTGATGAAGTTTTAGAACCCTCTCAAAAATTTAAGAGTAGGAATGTACTTCAGTTCAAAATTTTATGCTTTAATCCACAAACGAAATTCTAGGGTGTAAATGCACGTAATCACTTAGGGGTGGTTTCAGCAGTCAAATTTTCTAGCAAACCCACCTCGATAGAAGAAAGGATAAAAAAGACTAATTCCGAAGGGCGGGGGGGGGGGGGGTTAAATATTAAACAGATAATCTTTTCAAGCGCTTCGGCCTGGTTTGGGTCACTTTTCTGAGTGCCTTACCTCCAGTGCTTAATTCTAATGTTTTGATACGGGTTTTCGTTCAATAATTGAGTGATAGTTGAACTACCCATCTTTTGATTATAGAGTAAGGTTTTAATTTACTACTCGTAATAATATCCGGATAGGTTGGGAAAAGAATGAAGAAGGAATGTACGTACACACACTTATATATATATATATATATATATATATATTTTAAATATTATGCCCTCCATTCTAGCATTTAAATTCCTTTACCAAATCCAATCCCCAGTAATATTAATTTATCGCTTTTAAACCCGTAGCCACAGAACTTCCCATGAATCGCATGTGCCTTTGCATTTCTCTACGTGTATACGTCTGGAGTCAGGAGTGGGTCAGCATCGCGAGCCCCAAAATCTGCTGACCCTACTAATAATAGCCACAAGTACATTGCCCTCTCGCGCTGAAATGCTCTGCTGAAATGCGGTATTTTAATTCCGAGTTCCAAGCCGTTCTTCTGAAACGAATCAATGTACTTTTTGTATTCGGTCCGACTGCTTCCAAATTTAATTTTATTCCTTTCAAGCTGAGTCTAGCTCAAGCCATGTAAATATGAGCTAGTTTTTCTTTTCAGGTTACATTTTAAGGACGTGATGTAATAGGTATATTACATATATATATGGTGCCCGGTATAAAGGGCTTAAGTCAAAAACAGTGGTTTAAATATACCAAGTTATTGGCTTTTATACCAATCGCAGAACAATAATTTCGACTTGAGTCTTTTGTACAAGAAAATATACTTTTGTATACAAAGTTGATAGATTTAGCCTATTATACAAGTCAAAAGATTAAAAAAAAATTTTTTTTCATTAATACTAGCAACTATCTAAAAATCAGTTTTTTTTTTTTTTACTTAAGCTCTTTATACCGGGCATCATAGATATATGTACACTGCTGGCCACTGTAAATGCAACACCCAGAAGGAAACATGCAAATAACATGAAATTTACAACATGCATTAGCGGAGGTGAGATATGCAAATGATTAGAATTTCAGCGCAGACGCACATCACGCGCGCCTGTGGCGCCACTTCAAAGCGCTATTTAAGGCTTGGAGATTTCGACGATTTCAAGTTCGGCAATTGTGTTTCTCTTGTGGTTTTTTCAAAAAAACGATCAATTATGCCTCGTCGAAAACAGCGATCATCTTTTGATCAAGTATCCGAGTTTGACAGAGGAAGGATAGTGGCCTACCGAGATTGTGGATTATCTTTCAGGGAAATCGGTAGTCGTGTTGGACAAAACCAAACAACTGTAATGCGGATATGTGATCGTTGGATGCAGGAGGGTACGACGGACCGGCGTGTTTGATCGCATCCACCTCAGCGCACCACTTCACGTGATGACAGGCAAATTGTGCGCATGGCAGTGACGGATCGCTCAGTCACATCACGAACCATAGCACAGCACATGCAGTCTGTAACGCATCATCCAGTGTCTGCGCGTACCATTCGACGCCGTTTACAGCAGAGTGGTCTGTCCGCAAGACGTCCATTGCTTTGTCTACCCTTGACGCAGAACCACAGACGTCTCCGCCGCCAATGGTGCGATGACAGAAGGATGTGGACGGCAGAATGGAATGAAATTGTCTTTACTGACGAGTCACGCTTCTGTCTGCAACACCACGATGGTCGCATTCGAGTCTGGAAACACCGTGAAGAGAGGATGCTGAACAGCTGCGTTATTCACCGCCACACTGGTCCTGCACCGGGTATTATGGTATGGGGCGGTATTGGATATCACTCTCGCACACCTCTAGTACGCATTGCCGGTACTTTTAACAGCCAGCGCTACATCTCCGAGGTGTTGGAGCCAGTTGTCCTTCCTTACCTTCAGGGATTGCCCACAGCCATATTTCAACAGGATAATGCTCGACCACACGTGGCACGCATTGTCCAACGGTTCTTCGTCAATCGCCAGATTGAATTGCTTCCCTGGCCGCCTCGCTCTCCGGATCTTTCGCCGATAGAAAACATGTGGTCCATGGTTGCTCTACGATTGACCCAGATTCCATCCCCATCTGCCACAGCAGATCAACTTTGGCAACGTGTGGAAGCTGCTTGGTCTGCTGTACCCCAAGAACTCATCCAAAGTCTCTTTGAATCAATGCCGAGGCGTGTGGCAGCGGTGATCTCCAACAATGGCGGCTACTCTGGCTACTGATTTTGGCAGGAACCACACTTCACAGAAGTCTATAAATTTAATCATTTGATACTTGGTCAACATTTTATCTACAAAATAAATTTTGTTGTGATATCTCTTGTCTTTCTTGGTGTTGCAATTTGGGTGGCCAGCAGTGTATATACACACAGGGAAATTTCTGTCGGAAAGAGGTTTCTTCGATAACATTGGCTCAATGGAGTCTTGAATCGGTTTTGAACAAAATATGACCATTTAAAGAGGTGGCTGGATAGAGAGGTTTCACTGTATATATATATATAGATAGATAGATAAACACCATATTTTTCGAACCACAAGACACACCTTTTACATAAAAAAAATCGGGTGCATAAAAAATAGTTAAAATTGGGGTGCGTCTTATGGTCCGAAGGTACCATTAAAATAAAATGAATATTTTATTATATATTATATACTAGCTGAAAACCGTGCTTCGCTACGGAGTGCATTTTAGGATAATTACAATGAAAAAATAATGAAACTGCTTTTTAGAAGATTTCCTTATAAACAATATTTTTTGTTTCTTCATTGGGCGGAACTAATATTACCAGGCTCGTCCGCGAACTTACGCGTGAGCAAGATACGTAAAACTGATCGTGGGAGAAACAACTTTCTGTTAAATTTAAGCCAGCGTATTTTAAAGTTTGGCCTTGAGATTTATTTATCGTCATGGCGAAGCATTTTATGTATAAGTTTAATTTAATATCCATAATACATACTAATTTGAATTAAGTTCTTAAAAAACTTCCATCTCAATTAGTCTAGTGGTTAGATTTTATCCTTTACTGTATTTTAATATTCTTTTTAACGTAGGATTATGTTCCTCCATAACGGTCCGCGGGAAAGCAAAATTTATGACGTTAAAACCGTCGTCGCGAGTTATAAATCAAGAGTGGCAGAGTAGACATATGTAACTTATTTTTTTTACTATCGACCTATTCTGCATAGGGTTATAACTCATCCTTCTCTTCGTATGTAGAAATTTTATTGTAAAAAAAAAGAGGTAAGCATCGAAAAGTAATCCTACGTTAATAACCCGCGGTAGATTCGTTAGAAGAGACTACCTGAAATTTTGTCAATTTATTTCGTTGTTATGCACGTGATGCAAAATTAATTTAAAGTATCACAAAAAGAAAAGAAACCTAGTGATCATCATTTAATAAATTAAATTCTAAAAATTCATCTTTAAAAATTCACCAAAAATCAGAAAGTGGAGGTAAAGATTCGAAAAAGATTTTATTTTAAAGGAATTTTTATGATATTTCTCGTGATGTAAATTTTATAACCCTCAGATTATTATTTTAAATGTAAACTTAAAAAAATGTTACAAAAAAGCTTAAAAATTTAATTTTAAAAAATCTAAGAATTTTTAAAAAATCTTTATTAGTGCACCCCTACACTAAAAGAAGAATCGCCACGCAAAATTTCGACCCTTTAGGTCCAGCGGTTTGGTCTGTGCGTTATCTGTCAGTCAGTCAGTCGCGGAACTGTTTTATACACTATCTTCCAATAATTATTTGGACAACCATAGAAATGACGATATCTGCGGTCCTGATATACGTCACGCCCTCCGCCGTTAAATATCGTGTAGGAAACAACATTGGCATTAGTTGCATGCAAGATGCCACGAAGTGCAGAATGATCTGATTTCGAGAAAGGTGTAATCGTCGGATATCACAGAAATGGCCGATCCTTAAGGGATATATCTAGCGAGCTGAATTAACAAAAATCGACATATGGGATTCAGAAGTGAAAGGTGAGCGGTGATTGTCGGAATGTGCCCCGAGTCGGCAGACCCACGAAATTGGGAGTTAGAGATCGACGGGTACTGTCCAGAGAATTTCGGAAGAACCGCACCCAACCGATGGCTCACATACTCCAGGAGTTTCATCGAGCATCCAGGAGTGTTGTTTCGATGAATACCATCCGTAAGAAAGCACATCTGCTTGGTTTTCATGGTCGTGCTGCCGCCCATAAGCCTTTGATTACAAAGTCCAACCGCGCTGCTCGGTTAATGTGATGCAAAGCACATCGAAAGTGGACCGTAGATCATAGGAAACGAGTTCTCTGGAGCGAGGAATCAAGGTTCACCCTCTACCGTTCGGATGACAGGGTCTGGGTCTGGCGTCTGTCTGGAGAACGCCTCCTGCCAGAATGCATTGCGCCCACAATAAAGTTCGGCGGAGGTGGAATTAGGGCCTGTTAATACTGGAGTCCGGTTGCGGAAGCGTGAAAGGAAAGATGGTGCTGGGACAGAAATAAACCAATCATAGGCGTTAAAAATTTCGTTGCTAATCGTTTGGAGGTTTGTCATTGGTTAAATATAGTTCAATACTTTAATGCTTCCGCTACCGCACTCCTATGTGAACAGGTCCTTAGGGTCTGAAGATTATCCTGGTATGGACTGGGACCCTTGGCCCCAGTGGACCCAATTCATGGTAAGCTCAACGTCGACACCTATTGCACTATTTTGGATGACAGTCTGCTTCCTATGTTGTGGAAGTTTTATGGGTTGGACCCATGTTACTTGCAGGGCGACAACGCCAGCTGTCATGTGGCGAGGTCCACCATGGATTGGTATGGGAACAATGGTGTTAACCGAATGGACTGGCCTGACCAGAGACTAGACCTGAACCCTATCGAGAACCTCTGGGACGAGTTGGAACGCTGAATTAAGGGGTGCAACAAGCGTCCGAAATTGGTGAAGGGGTTTATATGTTGTTCCCCAAGCCGAGTGGAAGAAAATACCACTAGCCGTCATACAAGGACTTGTGGAAAGCATGCACCGGAGGGTTGAGGCTGTAATTGCCTCTCGTGGGAGCTCTACCAACTACGGAATATGAATAATTTTTTTTCTTCTCTATCACAGGTGTTAATAGTTATTGGTAGATAGTGTATATATAGATTATATATATTTATAATTTACATTATATATATTTTATACATATTACTTATTATATTCATTATATATTTTTTTATCGTTAATAAGTAAGAAATTGAAAATATCTTTATATACTTAACAAAATAAAAAGTATTCTCTTCTTAAAAATGCTTCCCTAAATTTGAGGTGCGTCTTATCATCCGAAAAATACGGTTTATATATATAGATATATATTTATATATATGTGGGAGCGAGATACTTTTAGCCGCTAGAGGGCCCTCCCACCACTTCCTGTTTGAAGACGAAATACGCCAGTTGGAAGTACGCTCTCGCGGAGGTCAGATCGCTTTGCTCGAGTAGGAGCTAAGAAACCTCATTTCATTATATTATATGTTTAAGTGTCTTGTGTAGTGATAAAATAAACCATGTGAGTGTGTATGAAGGCGTCGTTCCTCAGTTCCAGCACACCCCACAGGAAATTTGGGGGCCCGAGCCGGGATGGACTAACGGCATCTTTGAAAACAGAAGTAAAGCGCCGGGTTGGACTAGCAGTGATACTTTGAAAGCAAAAGTAACAGGGCCGGCTTTATGCTTAGGCAAAATAGGCTCCGGCTAAGGGCGCCACAACTCGAAGGGCGCCATCCCATGATAAAAAAAATCGTACAAAATTAAAATTCGCCTGTCGGTATTTCGCCGACGAATAGTGTTTTTTTCTGCGCAAGAGGCTTTATTTTTTTATACAATGCATCGCGGCGGCGGTAGACTAGATGTTATTCGCAGTCAATTTTGTCACGCACGAAGGAAATTAATATTGATTACATACTCGACTCAAATTCGTAACATATTACAGAAAATAGGAACTGCATACCGTATCTCGATGCATTGAATTAAGGACTACGGCCCTACAAAACCTTAACCTTGTGAGCACTACGAATTTTTTTTCGGCTGAAAGTTCGGTGGCCGAGTGAAATACACTCTGACTTTTATTGTAAAAATATAGAAGGTAAGTTGTAACTTATTTTATAGAAATGGATTATGCTATGCATTTTTTGTTTACATTTACTAAAGTACTTATTGTTTTGCGTTTTAGAATTATTTTCATTTGGATTCTTATTTGACAATTTGACTAATTTCAACATGTTTAAAAGAAAAAAACTGAGTGGTTCAGATAATATAAAAAATAAAGCCAAAAAAGATGCAGTTGCAGAAAAACATAAGAACGCTTTGCAGAAGTTTTTAACTAAATCAAACAATATCGAATGCGAACCATCAACATCAAAAAGTTGCTCAACTAACTCAACATTCGCCCTTGATCAAAACGACGATATGATCGAAAATATTGAAAAGGAAGTTTGTGAAACTGAGGTTATTTCAGAAAGTTCTCAAAATGAAAAAAATTCTGAAAATGAAGGAAAAATTGAAGAAGCACAGAAAGAAATTTCGGTACAATTATTGAAAGATTATGAAGATGTTGGAAAATGGCCACAGCCAGAAAATAGAAAGTCCATAATAGACATGGTGGTAAGAATTGGACATGTGCAATTAATAAATCACAAATTTCCGAAGGACGTAAACACCAATAGAAAATTTTTGTCAACGAATTATTTTCGAATACTTCCTAACGGTGAAAAATATCTTCGAGACTGGTTAGTATACTCTAAATCTCTCGATGTGGTACATTGTTTTTGCTGCACATTATTTTCTAAGGTCCAAGTAGCAATAAACCAGGAGGGTTTAAAAGATTGTAAAAATATTATCAATAGATTAAAGATACACGAAACAAGTAAAGAACATTTAAATTCCTATAATATCTGGAAGGATTTCGTATACAGAATTAATTATACCTCAACAATCGATAAAATGCAGCAGAAACAAATTAATGAAAATACGAAATACTGGAGAAGTATTTTAAAGAGAATTTTTTCAATTATTAAATTGCATGGAACAGAAAATTTACCTTTACGTGGTACAACTGATAAGTTGTACACAGATAATAATGGAATTTTTTTGAAAATTATAGAAGTTTTCGCGGAATTCGATCCTCTTATGAAAGAGCATTTAAGAAAATTTTTAAATAAAGATGTTAATTACCATTATTTGGGGAAGAATATCCAAAATGAAATTATATTTCTTTTCAACGATATAATTACGGAAAGTATAGTCAAGAAATTAAAAGAAGCCAATTATTATTTTATAATTGTTGATTGTACACCAGATCTTTCACACATTGAACAAATGTCTTTAATTGTCCGCTTTGTTAAAATACTTCCCTCCGCAAATGAAAATGGAGTTTTTTTGGAAATCTCAGAACATTTTTTAGGATTTATTGAGATTAACAACAGTACTGGCAAAGGAATGACGGAGAAAATATATGAAATTTTGAATAAAAATGAGATATCTTTAAATGATTTAAGAGGACAAGGATACGACAACGGCGCAAATATGCGTGGAAAGCATAATGGAGTTCAAAGCCGTATACTGACCACATATCCGAGAGCATTTTTTGTACCATGCTCAGCTCACTCTCTAAATCTTGTAGTAAATGATGCAGCAAATTGTTGTACTGAAGCTGTGTCCTTTTTTGATAATGTACAGCGCCTTTACACGTTTTTTCTGCATCTACACAAAGGTAGGCTATCCTCAAGAAACATGTCAAATTATTGACCTTAAAAGGTCTTAGTGATACCAGATGGGCTAGTCGTTTAGAAGCTTTAAAACCAGTAAGATATCAGCTTGAAGAAGTAATGGAAGCATTGGAAAGTTTATTGAACACACAAGAACCAATTACCACTGTAACTATTGCAAAAAATAAGTCTGATGCAAAGGGTCTGTTGAAAATTATTGGCAATTTTAAATTTATATGTTCATTAATAATATGGTATAATATTTTAAACAACATAAATATTACAAGTAAAACTCTTCAGAACATAAATTTAGATTTAGTAAATGCAAATTTCCATATAAACAGTTCAATTTGTTTTCTTGAAAAATATAGAAGTGAGGAGAAATTTGAAACTATTTTGTTGGAAGCAAAACAAATTGCAACTAATTTAGATATCGACCCAAATTTTGAAAAAAATCGAATTCGCAAAAAAAGAAACCTTTTTGAATATGAAGGGAATGACGAAATAGGATCTATTGAAAAAGACAATTTTAGGATTAATTTTTTTTATAATATTCTAGACACTGCTATAAATGCGTTAAAAGATCGATTTGAATTATCTTCCAAACATACTGACAATTTTAATATTTTGTATATGATTAAAAAATCTAAAGAATGGGATGACACAGTTCTTATGAAAAATTGTATGGATTTGGAAATTCTGTTAACCGATAATGAAGAGAAAGACATAAGTGGATTAGATTTATTTCAAGAAATAAGATATATACAAAATTTGTATCAATACGAAGAATTGCCAGAAAAAATTTTGGAATTTATATGCAAAAATAAATTAACTTCCTCACTTCCTAATTTGTTTATTGCATTACGTATTTTATTAACATTACTGGTTTCAGTAACTAGTGCTGAACGAAGTTTTTCAAAGTTAAAGCTAATAAAAACTTATTTAAGAACATCGATGACACAACAAAGATTGGATAGATTATCAACGATGTCAATTGAGCGCAAACTTTTAAATGAAATTGATTTAAGTGATGTAATTGATAAATTTGCTATTGTAAAAGCACGAAAAGCTCATATTTAGTTGTATTTTATATTTTAATAAATCATAGTTTTGTTGCAAAATTTTTTCCCTTTTATTAAAAAAATATTTCATTTGAAAGGGCGCTCTTAAGAAATTTTGCTAAGGGCGCCAACCAACCTCGAGCCGGCCCTGAAAAGTAAGGTACAATTTTTATGAACATTATGAGCATGCTTAGTAATTTAAAAAAACAAGAATTGAGGTTAGTCGCTGAAGAGCTTGGCCAGACGTTGCCAGCTGAAGCGAAAGTGGTGGAAATCAAAACCTTGATTGAAAGTTCTGACATTTTCAAAACCGACCCTGAATTTGTGCGCGGTACTATAAAATCGATCGTGGAGGATGAAAAAGCTAAAACCGCTGCAGAGCAGTCACAAATTGAACTTGAAAAGATAAAATTAGCCTGACTCGAGAAGGAGATTGAGCTTCAAAGACTAAAACTACAGTCACCCAGTACTAGTGAAATTTCAGATCGTTCTGTGCTTAGAGATTCTGAACCAGAATCGGATAATTTAGAGACTTTGATTAGAAGTGTTAAAACGTTAACAATAGCTGTCCCTGAGAAACCGGAAGCTCTGCATTTGTTTTTGAAATCACTTGAAAAAGCTTTTAGTACCAAAAACGTTCCCGTTAAGTTGAAATCGGAAGTATTAATTAACCTATTGGGAGAAAAGGGTAATAATGTTCTAGCTTACGCTACCGAACAAGAAATTGCTGATTATGATAAATTAAAAGCGTTAATTTTAAAAGAATTTCAGCCAACGCCAAGCGATTGTTTAAGTAATTTTAAAAATGCGGTGAGAAATTCTAATGAATCGCACGTTCAATTCTCTTCGCGTTTAAGTGCGACTTTCGATTACTATTGCCAGCTAAGGGAAGTTGATGATTTTAAGAAATTGTGTGAGCTTATAGTTTCTGACAAATTGTATGAAACACTAGATTTTAAAACTAGGGAGCACATTAGTATTCGGGAGGGTAAAAATTTTTTTAAGCCTAATGAATTAGGGAGAGAATGTGATTTATATTATTCATCTAGAGGAAAGTCTTTAGCCGAGGTCAATAATACACGAGTGGATAATACAGTAAACAAAAGGTCTAGCTTTAACAAAAACTATTCTAAAAAAACACAATATAATTTTAAGGAATCACTGAGTAACCCTGTCGAGCGAATTTCCGAAAGAATCTGTTATGTTTGTGGTGATAGAGGGGAATCATTTCATTTCGCGCGAAATTGTCCTAAACGTTTCGAAAAAAGTGGAAATCCATATAATAAACGGGAAAACATAGCATCAGGACTCAAAAGTAAATCGGATAGTACGGCCAAGAACGAGCTAGAATATATTGATTTATTCGTGGATGGGAAAAAAATAACATGTTTAAAAGATTCGGGAAGTGAGCTGATTGTTTTGAAAAAATCTCTCTTCTTTTGAAAAAATTTCCTGATAAACATTCTACTGGGGAATTGCAAATCCAAAGTTGTTTTGGCAACGTGATCAACGCTGACACGGCGACTTTTCAGTTTGCTTTATGCGAGAGTGACGAGCGGGTTGACCTTGAAGCGGTGATCTGTTCCGAACTTATAGTGGAGGGGATATTTCCACCTAAATGTTTACAATTACTCAATAACTCCTGTGTAGGCGACACTGTGGTTTCGAAAAGCAGCAATAATTCTTTGCCTGTCTCGAGAAACTTTTCGTTTTTTATTTCGGCAGCTGTAGATCAGAGCGAAATGGATTTAACACACATTGTTGATAAAGAATTGCGTAATACTATTTCTGGTTTGATTAAAGATTACACACCGCAGAAAAAGCCACGTGGCACAGATTTAAAAATGAATATCGTATTAAAAGTGACATACCGTATAAAAAAGTATGACATACCTGTTTCTCAACGATCCAGGAGAATTCCTTTTGCGGAACAAAAAATTGTCGATAAACAGATAGATGAATGGTTAAGGGATGGGATTATTAAACCTTCCTGTTCGCACTATTCTTCGCCTATCGTTTTGTGTAAAAAACGGGATGGAACTTCGCGGTTATGTGTGGATTTCAGGAAGTTAAATAAGAAAGTAGTTAAAGATTCATTCCCAATGGCTCAAGTGGAGGAAGTTTTAGATCATTTGGGTGAAGCAAAGGTCTTCTCAACGTTAGACTTGAAAAACGGTTTTTTTCATGTTCCCGTGCAGGAACAATGCACGAAATATTTGGCTTTTATTACTCATGCTGGTCTTTATGAATTTTTGAAAGCTCCTTTTGGTTTGTCAACCTCCCCAAGTGTATTTCAGAGATTCATTTACAATGTGTTTAGGGAATTAATGCGGGATAACACTGTTGTTGTGTATATGGATGACTTTATTATACCGGCACGTACTGAAGAAGAAGGTTTAGAGAAGTTGAAACGCGTTTTAGGAGTAGCCAAGGAGTACGGTTTGGAAATTAATTTTAAAAAATGTCAGTTTTAAAAAAGAAAAATAGAGTTTCTGGGGTATATTATTGAAGATGGTACAATTCGTCCCTCCCCTGATAAAACTTTGGCGGTTCAAAATTTTCCAGAGCCCAAAACCTTAAAGCAAATTCAGAGCTTCTTGGGTCTGACAGGATACTTCAGAAAATTTATTGCCAACTACTCTAAAATTGCCAAACCCCTGAGTGATCTCCTTCGTAACGGGGTAGAATTCAAATTCGGACTTGAACAAAATGAAGCATTTAAAAGACTGAAGGAACTTTTGACGACAAGTCCTGTTCTTCACATTTTCAAACAAGGAGTCCCACTAGAGTTGTATACGGACGCAAGCAGCCATGGCTTCGGCGCCATGTTGCTCCAAAAATCTGGTGATGGACAATTACACCCCATACACTTCATGAGCAAAAAAACGACCCCCCAACAAGAAAAACTATGCAGTTATGAGCTTAAAGTTTTAGCTATAGTGGAAGCTCTAAAAAAATTCAGGAACTATCTTCTGGGGTCCAAAATCAAAATTATTACGGACTGTGATGCTTTTCAAAAGACTATGTTAAAAAAAGACCTAACTCCCAAGGTGGCGAGATGGGCTTTACTTCTTGAAGAGTTTGAATACGAAGTCGTTCACAGAACTGGACAGCAAATGAAGCACTTTGACGCGCTGAGTAGAAACGCGGTCATGATGATTACTCGTTCTCAGGGAGAAGTTACCGCTAAAATTGCAGCTGCGCAAAATAGTGATGAGCGCCTCCAGTTGTTAAAATCCTTAGTCGAGCAAGGACTCAAGGAAGACTACACGGTAAAAAACCGTGTACTATACAAGTACGAGAATGGCTGTGAACTACTTGTGATCCCCGAAGCGTTGGAGCTAGAAATCATCCGAGGTATCCATAGCAAGGGACATTTCGCAGTGTCTAAAACGGAAGATCTGCTGAAGATGGGCTTTTATATTCCTAGCCCCAGAAAACGAATCGAACAAGTCATTGCAAATTGTGTAGAGTGCATATTGTGTGACAGAAAACGGGGGAAGGGCGAAGGTTTGCTGAACCCTATACCCAAAGAGAGTATTCCGTTGAGCACTCTTCATTTAGATTTTATTGGACCTTTACCGTCAACAAATAAGAGCTATAATCATATCTTGTCCGTTGTTAATGCATTTACAAAATTCGTCTGGCTTTACCCAGTAAAGTCTACATTAACCCAATATGCCTTGCAGAAGTTGAGACTGCAACAAGCGATTTTCGGCAATCCTTCGAGGGTAATAACAGATAGAGGTGCGGCTTTCACTTCCAAGGACTTTGAAGTCTACTGTGCGCAAGAGAAAATTCGACACGTATTTACAACTACCGGCATTCCACGGGGAAATGGACAGGTGGAGAGAATTCATTTGACTTTGATCCCAGTCCTAGACAAATTGTCCATTGAAGATCCTACCAAATGGTACAAGCATGTCGCAGATGTCCAGCGGATCTTAAATAGCACGACGTGCAGAAGCACAAAGAATTCACACTTTGAGCTCCTCACCGGTGTAAAAATGAGAAATCGAGAGGATCTGAAGATCGTAGAAATTCTCGAAGAAGTAACGAACTGTCTGATGAAGGACAGAGAAGATATAAGAGAAGAGGCGAGAAAGAACATTCTAAGAATACAGGAAGAGAACAGAAAAACGTATAATAGAAAAAGAAAAAAGGCGCAGGTGTACAACGTTAATGACCTGGTGGCCATACAACGCACGCAGTTTGAAAGCGGTCTAAAGCTAAGACCAAAGTTCTTTGGACCATACCGAGTAACAGCAAAAAAGGGCAACGATCGGTACGAAGTGAAAAAAGTAGGACAGCATGAAGGTCCCGGTTGCACCTCCACAGCAGCTGACCACATGAAGCCCTGGTCGGTTCCAGCTTAAAACTTTGCAGATTATGAACACTCCATTTCTTTCTTTTTTTTCCTTTCTTTGTATTGTTATTTTTCAAAGACTTTCAAGATCCATAGTTTGATGGTGACTGTCGTTTTCGAGGCCGAAAACGGGAGTCAGGATGCCGAATATGGGAGCGAGATACTTTTAGCCGCTAGAGGGCCCTCCCACCACTTCCTGTTTGAAGACGAAATACGCCAGTTGGAAGTACGCTCTCGCGGAGGAGAGATCGCTTTGCTCGAGTAGGAGCTAAGAAACCTCATTTCATTATATTATTTGTTTAAGTGTCTTGTGTAGTGATAAAATAAATCCTGTGAGTGTGTATGAAGGCGTCGTTCCTCAGTTCCAGCACACACACCCCACACACACACACACACACACACACACACACACACACACATATATATATATATATATATATATATATATATATATATATACAGTGGTGGGATTCAGCCTGTTCACACCAATTCTGTAGAACCTGTACCTAATGCAGGTATCAGTTCTACAGAACTGGTGCGAACTGGCTGCAGCCCACCACTGATTAGGACATAGACCCTGTTGTTAATTTATTTGAATTCCACCACTATATGTGTGTGTAGGTAACGAAAAACAAGTCCTCCAAAATTACCTTTAAAGCATATTCCAAATTCTTTTTTTGCTAGTGCCACTGAATCTTTCTAGAATGTTCCAACCCCGCAATCGATGCTAAAATTTCAATAACATCACTATATCTTGTCCGAACGAAGGCGTCTTTATGTTTGTATATAATAAATAAGGACTGTTTCCCCGTTCTCCCTTATCAATACAACGTAGTAATGCGCACGTGATCCCGGTAAACTACGCGACTATTACATTATACCTCACATGTACATGCCTTTTGAATGAGTCGGATAGCTACAAGAATGTCAAATTTTTCTTTTCAAAACGTTTTTAATGTCATTGTTGAGGATAATTGGCATGCTTCGAAACACCGACGAAACAGCGCGCGAGTGTACGATTTCTTGAAACCCGCAATAACCTCCTGATCCATTGGCTGAATCAACTAAGTCGTATTCGGAGGTAGAAACTGAACTGTCGGCCAGGGAAAGTCTATCAGCAAATTATCTTCAAGGTCCTTTGGGTGTCCTGGTACATTGTCCAATAGCAGCAGTGCTTTCAATGGCAAGTCATTGGTCTCAAGGTAGTCCTTGATGCTGGGAGAACAAACTTCAAACAGCCATTCTTTGAAAAGAGCCTGCGTGACCCATGCCCTCTGATTTGTTCTCCACATCACTGGCAGTATTTTCTTGATTATGAAATTTTTTTTAATGCTCTAGGATTGCTCTAGGAGTGATAAACGAAAAGTGGTTTAAGCTTCATATCACCACTAGCGTTAGCTCACAAAAGTATCGTCAATCGGTCTTTCATGGGTTTATGCCCAGGAAAACTTTTCTCATCTTTTGTGATGTAGGTACGGTTTGGCATGCGCTTCCAAAACAAACCTGTTTCATCACAATTGAAAATTTGTGGTGGACAATACCCTTCTTTTTCAACGAATTCTTAAAATTTGAGACAGAACTTCTCAGCTTCTTCTTTATCTGCACTAGCAGACTCACCATGCATTACCACATGTTTAATGCTAGGTCTCCTTTTAAACTTTGCAAACCAGCCAGTGGTAGCCTTGAATTCTTACTTCTCGGATGACGAACCTGGAGTTTATTCCTTCAACTTCTCAAAAATTTCTCTAGCCTTCTCTTGAATGATGGCCATAGTAGTTACATCTCTTTTCATTTCCCTTTCGTTTATCCAAACTAAAAGCAATCTCTCCATTTTTTCATGGATCCCACTTCTTTGCTTCTCAGATGTGATTTTCGTTACTCCTTTAGCTGCTTGAGTCCTCTTGATGATATCTTTTTTAGCTAAGATTGTGCCTACTGTAGACCTGTTCAAGCCATATTGCCTAGCAACATCAGATATCTTCTGCCCACTCTCTACGTTAGCTATAATCTCTTGCTTGGTATTTAAGGCGAGCTCAGTTTTTGACACTCAACTTTTTTTAGGCTTCATAATATTGCCAGATTTTCTAGTATTTTTATTTTTATTTTAATTTATGTTTTTATAAGGAGTTCAAAAAAGCACATATACCAAAAATTCAGAAGGGCAGAAACCAACTAGCGTACATAAAGGTTACGTGTACAATTCATAAAGTCTGCGCAAACTACGCAGTATGTGACCGTGTCGTGTGCTCCGAGCTCCGACGAGAGGTTGTGACGAAATGTATGACGTAGCGAGCAGCGCCCCCACCGTTTTTAGAATTCGACTAGATGGAACTTCTCCATGTAAGCATGGCTCTTAGATTAGTGGCAATTTGTAGACCCCCTTTAAGGGTTGTACATCCATGTAAAATGAATGTTTATAACTAAAATTGTATCGTTTGTAGACCTCTTGTTTAGAATTATTAGATAAACTCACTGAACCAACCCTTGGTTGATCTTGGACTACTAGAAACTTTTTCGACCTTTTGTCATGGAGGTGCTCGGTAGAATTCGTTTTAGTTCGTTATCCGAACATATGTTCGCTGTCCGAACACAAAAATCTTTCGTGAAAGTGTTCGTTATCCGAATTGTTCGCAGTCCGAACTGTTCGTTAACCGATCACCCACTGTATACGCTGAGCAGAAAAAAAAAAAAAAAAAAAAAAAAAAAAAAAAATTCCCGCGCTCTTTGATTGTATGGCAGTTAGGGAAAGTCACGTTCAACCTGAAATTATAACCGATAATAAATTTAGTTCCCTTGAGGAAGAAAATCTTAATACTAACGAAGTCATTGAAAAAATCTCTTGAGAATCTAAACCAATTAAAATTAAACCCATAACTATTTGTAAGACCGAGGATTATAGATCCATTCTTGATAAAAATCGCTCTAAGCGAAGAAAGAAAGTACGAAGCCAGAGTTAGAGGAAATTTTATTCAACTTTTCCCGATTAACACTATTTCACACGAAAATATCATTCAGTTCCTGAAGGATAACGGCATACAGGGTTTCTCCCCGCCATTAAACTACGTTAAACCAATTAAGGTGGTCTTAAGAGGCCTCCCAATCGAATTTGATTGTAACGAAATTTCGGAATCACTCAAATCCTTAAATTACGAAGTCTTAAAAGTTGTTCAATTCACCAGTCGAGAAAAAAAATTAATAATCCCTATTTTTCAGGTAACTTTAGTTCCCAACGAAAACTCTAAAACTATTTACGAATTAACTTCCCTCAATTATTTCAGAATTAACATTAAAAAGTATATTTCCTCTTTTAAAACACAGCAGTGTTTCAACTGTCAATTATATCATCATCATTCTGACTTTTGCAATATGAATCCCCGTTGCGTTAAATGCGCCGGGAATCATCACACTAGTAAATGCACACTTATTAAATCGGAAAACACCACACCAAAATGCTGTAATTGCGGAGGCGATCACCCAGCCAGTTATAGAGGCTGCCCAAAATTTCCACATAATTCATCTAAAAAGAAAGATAAGAAAAGGAAAACACCAACCACCTCTGGAGTGTCATATGCTGACATTTTAAAAAATGTAATTCCCCCAAATAGTTCAAATGAAACTCAGCTCCTAATTCATAATAACTAGCCGCTGCGCGACCAGCATGGTCGCTTTTAATTTTATATTTTCTTTTGCAAAATAACGCAACTGAAAGTAACATATGTAAGGAATGTTACCATTAACTGTCATCATAAATATACGTTGTTAAGGGGTATTCTCTATAAGGCTGAAGAAACCCAACATCAGTGATTTTATTTTGTATGTACTATTTTTCAAAATTAAGATATCTATACTTTATCATTACAACAAATAAGAAATTGTTGGGGGGAAATTTAAAATATAGTGTTGATTACATCACTCTCTGTATGTATTACTGTTTACAATTCAGATATCTACACTTAATCATATTAAATAATAAATTGTTGGGAAAATTCCTTCACTTATAAAATGGAGCAAAAATTCAGCAATTTTTCAAAATTAAGATATCTACACTTTATCATTACAACAAATAAGAAATTGATGGGGAAAAATTTTAAATATAGTGTTGATTACATCACTCTCTGTATGTATCACTGTTCACAATTCAGATATCTACACTTAATCATATCAAATAATAAATTGTTAAGAAAATTTCTTCACTTATATAATGGAGTAAAAATTCAGCAAGTACTGAAAAAAGTGTAGAAAATTAACTATTACTGGTTGTTGGTTGCTATGCCGGCGACGGTTAAGACTAACCTCGCGATCATTTATGCTCTCTCCTCATGAATTATTTCTTCACTTTCTTTCTTGAGACTGTTCCCAATTTTCACTTGATCGTGCAGCGCGCTTTCGAACATTTCTGATTTCAGTGCGTAAATACATGTTGACATGCAGTTGCATTTGCGGACGGCCGCTAATGTTTACTTCTGGTAGTGGCAGCCGTTGCCATTCGGAGTGTAGAAATATCGTCGATTTTTGTGCCGCATACCTACGCGTTTTATATATATAGATTCTCAAAACTCTGAAATCTGTAACGATACCCACCAATGTAATTTGGAAATCCCCGAAGTTAACAAAAGTCAAGTTAACTTCAACTTTATCGAAATTATACAAGGAATCAATGAAACTGTTGCCGAAATCCAGAAGGAACTCGATTTACAAGATTTCCATGAAATCTATAATAATTTAAAAGAATGTCTTCTTAAAATGTAAAAAGTTAAATCCTTTAAGGATAAATCTCTAATTTTGTATGACTGCCTTTTGAAAGGCACTAAAAAATAACGTTTCTTTGCCTTTAATTTTATTTGAAATTTTCTCTCATTTTATTTTATTCTCTCCTCTGCTCAAATGTCCTCATTGTTCACAAGTTCATCATTGTTGTGCTGCTACGTTGGCGGGCTCGGCCCATGTAACGTAGTTACCCCAGTTTTCCTGTCAGGCCTATCAGGAAAGTCACGTCTCTTTCTCTCTTGATACGCAGGAATGCAAGGCGCGACTCCCTTTCCACTCTCGTAGCTAACTCTGGCAATCTTGTGATGATGTTTTCTACAATGTGTCCACAATTGTTAAATGGATCTCCAGTATAGCTAATCTGTCTTCATGATGTTGAAAACCAATTAAAAGTTCTTAATCTGTTCCGTAACTGCATCTCTCCTGTTTATAATACATATTGTTTATCTCTCTCTCTCTCTCTTTCTCTTTCTCTCTCACACACATTATTTTGTACCATGTGTTTATTAACTCGCTATCTTGTTTGTTTGTGTGTGTGTTTTTCCAGTACAAATCTTGCAATCGGTTTTTAACTTCCCGAACAGCTAGACATTTGAAACTTTTAGAATAGCTCAGAACACGATGACAAAGCATTATTTTAATACTTTTAGCCATCTTTAAGCAGAATTGAATTCCTTTTCAGTTAATTTTGTTTTGTAGACTGGTGCAGCCATATATCGGCCGGGACGGGAATGAAAAGTTAAACGCAAGTTAACTTCCAATTAACTTCATTTTCTTTCAAGTTGATGGGATAATTCATCAAAAAAATTTTAAAAAAGCATTTATTAATACATAGAATTGTCAAATTTATAAGATACAACAGAAAATTTAAAAACATGGTATATAAAAAGTTCTTTTTATCTTGTAATTATTATTATTACTACTAGCTGAATACCCATGCTTCGCTACGGAGTACATTCAAATTAAATACAATGGTCAATGTATACAATTAATGCCAAAAAAATATATATTTATAAAAAAATCGTAACGGATATTTTTATCGACAGAATAATGTAAAAGAAAATATTAAAATTATATCTAATAGAATATACTAAAGAATATAGTACAGTTAATATAGTACATTTTGAGGAACATTTCCTTTACTGTTTGTTTGGATAATGACCAATCGTCTGCCATATTAGCAAGGAAAAAAGAAAGTTTTTTTTTTGTCAATTTATTTCGATGTAATGCACGTGACGCAAAATTAGTTTCAAGTATCACAAACAGAAAAGAAACCTCGTAATCAGCATTTAATAAATTAAATTCTAAAAATTAATCTTTAAAAATTCACCGAAAATCAGAAAATGGAGGTAAAGATTCGAAAAATATTTCATTTTAAAGGAATTTTTAGGATCTTTCTCTTGATATAAATTTTATAACCTTCAGATTATTATTTTAAATGCAAACTTTAAAGAATGTTACAAAAACAGCTTAAAAATTTAATTTTAAAAAATCTAAGAAGAATTTTTCAAAAATCTCTCTTAGTGCACCCCTACACTATAAGAAGAATCGCCATGCAAAATTTCAGCCCTTTAGGTCCAGCGGTTTGATCTGTGCGTTATATGTCAGTCCATATAACGCACAGTCTCCTATATATCGAAACTGTTTTATATATTGGAGGGGAGAAAGGAGGCTTTTTAATTTTGCTGATATTGTAAAGAGATTCGAGGACCTGATTTAAAAATTGGATAAGTAAGTTAATGGGGAAAAAGTAAATAATTTAATCCCCCGGGGGACGGTTTCTGTACAGGGGATCTCTATGACCATAAACGGGGATTTCATCTGTGATTTCATTATTTACATAATTTATTTTATTATAAAAATTAAAAGAGACCTGCTGAGCAACCCTACTAAAAGTTCGAATGTCATAATCCCGCCTAATAACCGCATTAGAGAGGTATTTACATGTATGTGCCTTTCAAATTATGTTCTAAGCAAATGATGGTTTTAGACTTCTATGCTATAATTTTTTTTTCTTTCTGCTATGTATGAATTTAATTCAAAATGTTCCAACTGCCGTCATTTCCTGAAAGAAAACTGATGTTTGAAATAATAGTGCTATACTTCGAAACGAAATTAAGAAAACAAAAAAAGCTAGTAATGTACGCCCTTCAATTTCGGTGTTATGAAGGTGGGTTGGGAATTTAATCATCTACACCATGAGAGTGAAAAGGCATACTCATATGGAGTTGAAGTTCTTAGGGCCTTTTCACATAGAATTCATCAGCGCCAGCGTTACTCGTTTTGAAATATATTTAACCAATTGCAAACGTCCAAACGATTAGTCACGAAATTATTAAGGTCTATGATTGGTTTAAAATATGTCACTACAAGTAACGCTAACGCTAGCGGATTCTATGAGAACAGGCTCTAACAATAAGCAGAGTTTGGAATCTTCCAAACGCTATGCTCAGCACCCGATGATTTTTTTTATGAGTGTTTGAATTGATTCCCTCAGGAGCAGTTGCGCCGGAGGAGTCAAATATAGAGGTGGCAAAGTAAAATAGATTAAAACTTTTACACCTTTATTATCAAAAATACATATTTACGGTTATAAAAAATAAACTTTTATGTTATTTTTCTAATCGGAGAAAAGTAATGAGAGATTTCTTCTGTTTTGAGAAAATCTATTAATTACTTTTTCAATAAATGTGTCTTTATTTTTACTCACATATTCTCCGTGAACGCTAAGCATACATAGACCAGAAAGTCTCTCTTGAGACATGGTTGATCTCAACCAGGTTTTTACCCGTCGGAGCGCACTAAAAGATCTTTCAATTGTTGTTGTGGTAGGAGGTAAGGCTAAAAAAATTTCGCTTTTTTTATGCAAGGAACGCTTTTATGCGTAACGCTTTTTTTATGCAAGGAAAGAACTGGCAATGTTTATCTATTAATTCAACAACCTCGAGATCAGTCTAGGTATTGTTACTTTTGACTTTTGAAACCCACATTTCTTTCCAAGTTTCGGCTTCACAATTCAAATTTTCAATTTCATACAGTTTTGAGATGTTATGAATGTTTGATTTTAGCAAACTAAAGGTTTCTGCCTGTATTATTAGTTGCGGGTGAAAAATAGACAGAGCAAATGCACTATCCGTCTCTTGTGAAAATCGAACTTCAATGGACTGTATAATTGAATCCAAATATGGAGTAAATAAAGAAATTCGAAAATAATTTTCAGCACTATCAGTAGAGTAGTTAGCCCTTTGCGTTTGCGTTGCAGCTAATCTAGGTATTTTAATATCAATGTCGAATTTTCTTCCGTCCAATATACATTTTTGAAATATATCTTTAAAGTAATTCTCTGCATCAGCCCTGTGATCTTTCAGAATAGATAAATGTAATTGAATATGTTTCTTCGTCGATAAAAGGTTTATTGTTTTTGCTTGTAAAATATTACAAACAGGCTCCAGTTTGGCACAATAGTTTGAAATAATATGCAAACACACAATACATTTAGGAGTGGAAATTGGGCATAGCAACTGGTTGGATTTCGATCGTGTATCACCATTTATTTCCATCGTATAGGGTAGGTGGGGGCAAAGGTTTGCAGTTTTGAGTTTTGGGTTTCTTACGGGCCTCCGTTAGATCCTATCGCGCCAAAAAGTCACTTGTATTGTAGTTGGGTATCCCCTCTACCTTCTATAAAATAATGAATTTTTTCCCGAAATATTTAGTCACCGAATTTTTAATTTTACCAAAAGACCTGTTTGCGAACCTTTGCCCCAATCGGTGGGGCAAAGGTTCGCACTGCAAACCTTTACCCCACTCGTTGGTTTCTTACTGGATAGGCATCGAAAATCACAAATGGAGTTGTCTAAATAATTTTATTTCACATCTTGTAATCTTTTTAAAGGTGTTACATATATAGAAAATCACAAATTGAACAGGTTAATCTCAATAAATTTTTTCTTAAACTAAAAACTTCAAAATGAAATATCAACTATAAACACAGAAAGTTGAATCTAACAAAGAAATTCACAAAATGAAAAGGGGTTAATCTCAATAATTTTTTTCTTAAACTAAAGAACTTCCAATTAAAATATCAACTATTAACACTATCGTTATATTATATCTTAGGCTTTACTCATTCTTTTAAAACCCGTAAAAATTAAGCAAATTAACAGGATGGGGGACATTACAAAGCAATTTTTGAAATTTTTACCTCAGAGATATGACATTGGGCATAAATATTCATTAAAGTAAAACTATTTCAAACACCTTATAAAATTTTATAAATATTTAAAATTTTATTTTTTATATTTAAAAAATTGAAATTTTTATTATGTTTTCTAAAATGCTCCTTGCGATCCAATTTTTAACCTTATCCTTAATTTTGCATTTAGATTGCTTATACATTTTGATCAGGGTTATGTTTTGATTTGTGCTTTCGTTGAATAATTAATTTTTAGGAAATATTTTTATGCTTGTACTCTGAATTCTCGTGAAAATTTTGTACTTTTCCACGCTTAAGTTAAACTTTGATAATCTAAATGATGTCTAAACCTGAAATGGATACATAACTTTATTTTAATGTATAAGAGGAGTCTTTGTAATAAATTTTATAAAATTTCGTCAAAAATTGTGACGCAAGGAGCATTTCAAAGACTTGCAAATCTGGAAATTACTCATTTAGAGTTTTTTTCCCTAACCAGACCTTCGAAGCTTATAATGTCTTGTAACAACATTTAATTCCTTTATCTTGTAAAATAGGTTCAGAGCTATTTTATTTTTGTGTTGTACCCATTTATTTATTTTTAATTTATGGATTTTCAAGCATTTTACAAAAAATTTTCTGATTAAAAACAGGCAGTTTTTATCGAAAACCATAATTTTTTTTCAAATTACAAAAATGTGAATTCCCATTAATAATAAAAGACGTTGTTAATAAGGATTCCTAATGAAAAGAGGACATGAAACAAATGTTAATAGTTCGAGCGGCAAAGGTTTGCACTGCGAACCTTTACCCCATAACTACTGCAAACCTTTGCCCCATTTCGTGCTGGTTCTGTTTCTGTAGAATGAAAGCCACTATATTTGAGTTAACCCAAAACTTAAGGTAGGATTTGAAAGGTTATTTACCACCCTAACATGCGAAAATAAGCCCAAAACAGTTCGTGAGTTTGAGTGATGCTCAAAATTACTCAAAATTTGCAAAAAATTACATTAAAAGAGACGAAAATAAACTTACCTCATTTTCTCTGCAAAAAGGGGTCTTAACTCCAACATTTTTTACGATGCAACTGACTGGAAGTAGAGGAATGCATTGCCTACCCTATTCTTCCTAAAACTCTTCCCGGTCATTTTAAAATGTATGTGCGAACCTTTGCCCCATGCGAACCTTTGCCCCCACCTACCCTATATGATAAATGTTCTAGGGCGTTTCTTATTTCCTCAAAATGTTCCGAAAATATTCTAATAGATTTATACTTGACAGACCATCTAGTTTCACAAAATAAGGGAAATTTGGGTACATACTTTCTCCGATATGGACTTTCGCGGAAAAAGTTAATGACTTTTTTTATAGTAGCTACTGAATTTTGTACATCCTGGATTTTATTAATTCGTTGACCACCAAGTTAAGTCTGTGTGAAGCACAATGAAAAAAGAGAGCTTTGTTATATTTCTCACGAATTATTTTCTGCACTCCGTTTTCGCGGCCTGCCATTGTTGCACAACCATCAAATCCTAATCCTACTACCTTTTCCATACTTAAGCCATAATTTTCGCAAGTTTGTAATATTGCTGATGATATACCTTCTGCATTCATGGAACTAAGTTCAGTAAATCCCAAGAATTCCTCACGTACTGAATTAGTATTTTTATCCACGAATCTTACTTCTATCGAGAGCTGTTCAACACAGAAATAGCGATACGAGCACTAGCTAGGTAGAAACAAAAAATTCACTTTTCTAGGGGGGGGGGGGGAAAGTGCCCTCCCTTGCCCCCCCCCCCTTTCCGGCGCCACTGCTCAGGAGGGTAGGGCAAACTATCAATATGTCTGATGGGATACCGTCAAGAAGAGCAATTTCTTTCAGAAACTTTCTAAATAGAGACTGCCTAGCAGAATAAATTTTCTAAAAAAAAAAAAAAAAAAAAAAGTATACTAGCTAGTTATTTTATAATCCTAACTTGGTTCTCTAACAACAATGTACATTTTCATTGGGGAAATGTTAAAGATAATTTAAACTTCATATTCAAAACGGAGAAAATTTCGTATTAAAAGGTATTTTCTACAAAAATAGTCTAAGGACGTCTCTCTGTATGTTTGCAGTTCATACACGAAGGAGCAAAGCGTACGTCATTCAAATTCAAGCACTTAACACTTCATTACATCCTGGACTCAAGCCAGGGTCTCCAGCAAGCCAGGCAGACGCGATTAGATGTTACATCACCGGGAAAGTTCTTTCTGCATTACCCTCATACTTTGAAACTGAAAATGAAGTACTCAGCTTTGAGAAATGACGTCAGACTGAGGGAGAAAATTTAAAATCGGAATCATGGTTCAAACAGCCCCGATGAACCGGATTTAAATAACCGATCATTGTTCATCCCATGAACTTTCAAAAATTTTACGTAAGCTTTTTATAAAAGCAGGAGAAACTGGCTTATATCATCAAAAAATTCTCAGTTTCTTGTTCAGCAAGCTTTTTAGGGTATAATGTGGTCGATGCAGATAAGAGACCGCTTGGTCATGTTTCCACACTGTTGCATATCTAATTTAAACACTACGAACAAAACACGGTAATTTAAAAAATCCACTTTAATAAACTTATAAATTTACAGAAAATTTTACGTGATAATAAATGGTAGGTAAAAGAAGTTAACAAGTAATCGCCCCATTCGAGCGAGATATTAAGAATATTCACACTGTAGAACCGCCAGGGTCCGATTTCGAAAATTCTTGACAATAGGCACAACTCGGGATGGTGGCCCCCTAACACTGATGTGGGCGTAAAATTTCCAAAGTTGACACACACAAAAAATAATCACGAATCATTGTGAAAGTATCATTTTACCAAGAACTGGCTATTTGAAGCGTAGAGGGTGCTGTGTGAGCACCGCACGAAATATATGTTTTTCGTGTTTCCGCCGGTCTGTGGCAGGCGAATGAAAATGTAAGTTCTGTAAGGATTGGGGTTGCCTAATAATTAACGCCCTCAGTTTATTAAATCTTGTAGATAATGTAAATAGGTGTGAAATAAACTTAATTAAATACGTTAAGGGCTGATTAATGGATCACTGAAGCACCGTTGCAAAACTAGTGCATCCAGGCCGACAAGAAGAAGATATGGAAATCAAAATGTTTGGGTTCCGGATCATACTTGGGCGCGAACAGGAATAACGGTAAGAGTTTTGTTAAAAAATAGATTTGATACTTTTGTGCAGTCTTGGGTACATATACTATGTGTGATATAGAAATGGCTGAAAACTTTCAACGATTAAAAACTAAACGAACGGCTTTAAGAACTGTAGTTTCAAAATTGTTAAAGAAAATTGAGGAAAGTATAGCATCGGGAAATAAAGATGACTTTAAGGAGACATATGACTTGTTATTAGAAAAGAAAGTTAATTTAAAAGAACTAGATGAAGGAATTCACGAGTCAATTGATTTAGAATCGCTGGAATCGATGCAGATAAGAGACCGCTTGGTCATGTTTCCACACTGTTGCATATCTAATTTAAACACTACGAACAAAACACGGTAATTTAAAAAATCCACTTTAATAAACTTATAAATTTACAGAAAATTTTACGTGATAATAAATGGTAGGTAAAAGAAGTTAACAAGTAATCGCCCCATTCGAGCGAGATATTAAGAATATTCACACTGTAGAACCGCCAGGGTCCGATTTCGAAAATTCTTGACAACTAGCCGCTGCGCGACCAGCATGGTCGCTTTTAGTTTTATATTTTCTTTTGCAAAACAACTCAACTGAAAGTAACAAATGTTTAACCATTACCTGTCATCATAAATATACGTTGTTAAGGGGTATTCTCTATTAGGCTGATTCTTAAACATCGTGAGCAAAAAATGTGAATTTCCATTACTTCAGAACAGAGTTAAAGATAAGACTGAGAAACCCAACACCAATGATTTTAAAAATTACATCCCTCTCTGTATGTACTACTATTTTTCAAAATTAAGATATCTACACTTTATCATTACATCAAATAAGAAATTGTTGGGGAAAATTTTTTTCACTGAAAAAAATGGAATAAAAATTCAGCAAGTACTAAAATATAGTATGGATTACATCACTGTATGTTCTTTTGGTCACAATTCCTTTATCTACACTTAATCATATCAAATAATAAATTGCTGAGAAAATGGAGTAAAATTTCATCACGTACTGAAAAAAGTGTAGAAAATTAACTATTACTGGCTCTCGGTTTCTGTGCCGCCGACGGTTAAGCCTAACTTCGCGATCATTTATGCTCTCTTTCACGCCTCTCTCTTAATGAATTATTGATTTCAGTGCGTAAATCCATGTTGACACGCGGTTGCAAATTTCAGACGGCCGGTAATGTTTACATCTGGTAGTTGCAGCCGTTGCCATTCGGAGTGTAGAAATATCGTCGATTTTTGTGCCGCATACCTACGCGTTTTATATATATAGATAGGCACAACTCGGGATGGTGGCCCCCTAACACTGATGTGGGCGTAAAATTTCCAAAGTTGACACACACAAAAAATAATCACGAATCATTGTGAAAGTATCATTTTACCAAGAACTGGCTATTTGAAGCGTAGAAGCCTAGAATATTATCAAATAACAATATTCTAGGCTTCTATTTTACCTAGAAAATAGAACTAGGTTAATAGAACTAGAAAATAGAACTAGGAAGTTTACAACAATAAGAATAATTAAAGAATAATTTATAAGAATAATTTATAAGAATAGTTTATAAGAATAATTAAAAAAACTTGTAATTTTAAATATTTCAACGAATTTAAATTTTTAAAAAAAAAATAGATAAGTATTTTTCTTACATCCTATGATGGTAAAAGAATATCTCCATGATTGTGAGGTTGGCCATTTCTTGCCAAATCGAAAAGCATTCTTTAATTCTTCTGCCTAAAGTTTTTAACACCAGTTGTTCTTCCTCTCTAATCTTAGGGAGGAACGGGGTGATATCCAAAATAGCAGCTTCATTTTTCTGCTGCAATTTTATCCAAGAATCTCACAAAAATATTTACTGCTCTCGGAACCACTCGATAGCGATGACAATCATAAGTGCGGAACGATCCATTTTTTTGGATGCTTTTTCGATTTCATTTCAAACAAGGTGAAGTAGCACTTATATATCTGGAAAGCAAGTGAATATTCGTTTTACTATCGCTCAAAAATTATTCTCTAAGACAAAAGTTCTCAAACATTGATAATTTCAATTTTACCCAGTTATCAATATCTTATTTTTTTTTCCTGAATTATTTTAGCAAACGGCTTAGGTACGAATTATTCATTCTCCCTTCAAAAGCTGGTTACTTTAGGATAGTCATTGTTACAATGTTCCAGTAATTATCTGTCCCTATCAAAGCCGATATTTGTTTTTCATTTTCGGAGCTACAACATACATCAGACAGGATTATTCCTTTCTCTTTCAATTTATTATTAACAGCCAAATCAGGAAATTCTAACACCGCTTGTGTAATGTTTTCTATTTCAAGTGCTTCAATATTTATTATCCCTCCGGTAGCTTTATTTTTTATTTTGACTTCTACAGGGTTACAAATTCTTTTGACCGGTGACCTAGATTCGAAAGCATGTATGTAAAGCTCTTCTGTCCCTTTCATAGGTAACGACAAGGTTCGCAGCAAATTCAACCCAGCACACGCCCAGCCCAGTCCCAACTCAAATATCCCAAGCGCATGGGATGAGTAGAGGCACCGCATGTTGAACACAGTATGCGCATCCCCGCCAGCCTAGCACGATGACGTCCGATGACGAACTTCTCCTGGATTTGGAATTAGAATCAGAGGATGACGAACTAATTTTGTTGTATTCAATAGTTACGTGGAAAGGAGGTTTTTGAGTGAAAGTTGGAGGTTGATAAAGTTTTCCTGTCCACGACAGTACTCCATAATTATTTAAGAACGAAAACTCTAACAGGAACGAACCAGAGGGAGGAAGACGATGTACTCATTGCCAATTCTGTTGAAATTAATTTTGCCCCTTCACCACAAAATCGTACGAGAAGTTCAAGAAATGCATTTTTAATCAGAGAAAAGTTCAAAGATTGTTTCAATAGAGCACAAGGATCTGTTCAGTGGAAACGCAGAGCAGTTTAGAGAGGGCAATACAGAGTCCTAATATAATATTACATTTTGTATATACGTATAATACATAATATGTATTATTAATCATGTATTACACATTACATATTATATTAGTATAATATAATATCACATAATATAACCAATGTAACAATAAAGTTTTTCTGCAATATTTTAATAAATACAGAGGCTGTTCGCACATTTTTTAGACGATTTTGGTAAGCGGTAATAAAAAATCGTTTGCTGCAAAAGAAATAATTGCAATTGTACTATGTTTTTAAAAGTCAAAATTATCGTCTGCGGCCTGAAAGTTTTGTTTTTATTCAAAATGGCGTTTTTAACAAAGCAGTGGTTCGAAGGCTACATTTATGCTCTTTCCGAAGAGAAATATGCATAGGGTAGGTGGGGGCAAAGGTTTGCAGTTTTGAGTTTTGGGTTTCTTACGGGCCTCCGTTAGATCCTATCGCCCCAAAAAGTCACTTGTATTGTAGTTGGGTATCCCCTCTACCTTCTATAAAATAATGAATTTTTTCCCGAAATATTTAGTCACCGAATTTTTAATTTTACCAAAAGACCTGTTTGCGAACCTTTGCCCCAATCGGTGGGGCAAAGGTTCGCACTGCAAACCTTTACCACACTCGTTGGTTTCTTACTGGATAGGCATCGAAAATCACAAATGGAGTTGTCTAAATAATTTTATTTCACATCTTGTAATCTTTTTAAAGGTGTTACATATATAGAAAATCACAAATTGAACAGGTTAATCTCAATAAATTTTTTCTTAAACTAAAAACTTCAAAATGAAATATCAACTATTAACACAGAAAGTTGAATCTAACAAAGAAATTCACAAAATGAAAAGGGGTTAATCTCAATAATTTTTTTCTTAAACTAAAGAACTTCCAATTAAAATATCAACTATTAACACTGTCGTTATATTATATCTTAGGCTTTACTCATTCTTTTAAAACCCGTAAAAATTAAGCAAATTAAGGGGATGGGGGACATTACAAAGCAATTTTTGAAATTTTTACCTCAGAGATATGACATTGGGCATAAATATTCATTAAAGTAAAACTATTTCAAACACCTTATAAAATTTTATAAATATTTAAAATTTTATTTTTTATATTTAAAAAATTGAAATTTTTATTATGTTTTTTAAAATGCTCCTTGCGATCCAATTTTTAACCTTATCCTTAATTTTGCATTTAGATTGCTTATACATTTTGATCAGGGTTATGTTTTGATTTGTGCTTTCGTTGAATAATTAATTTTTAGGAAATATTTTTATGCTTGTACTCTGAATTCTCGTGAAATTTTTGTACTTTTCCACGCTTAAGTTAAACTTTGATAATCTGAATGATGTCGAAACCTGAAATGGATACATAAATTTATTTTAATGTATAAGAGGAGTCTTTGTAATAAATTTTATAAAATTTCGTCAAAAATTGTGACGCAAGGAGCATTTCAAAGACTTGCAAATCTGGAAATTACTCATTTAGAGTTTTTTTCCCTAACCAGACCTTCGAAGCTTATAATGTCTTGTAACAACATTTAATTCCTTTATCTTGTAAAATAGGTTCAGAGCTATTTTATTTTTGTGTTGTACTCATTTATTTTATTTTTAATTTATGGATTTTCAAGCATTTTACAAAAACATTTCTGATTAAAAACAGGCAGTTTTTATCGAAAACCATAATTTTTTTTCAAATTACAAAAATGTGAATTCCCATTAATAATAAAAGACGTTGTTAATAAGGATTCCTAATGAAAAGAGGACATGAAACAAATGTTAATAGTTCGAGCGGCAAAGGTTTGCACTGCGAACTTTTACCCCATAACTACTGCAAACCTTTGCCCCATTTCGTGCTGGTTCTGTTTCTGTAGAATGAAAGCCACTATATTTGAGTTAACCCAAAACTTAAGGTAGGATTTGAAAGGTTATTTACCACCCTAACATGCGAAAATAAGCCCAAAACAGTTCGTGAGTTTGAGTGATGCTCAAAATTACTCAAAATTTGCAAAAAATTACATTAAAAGAGACGAAAATAAACTTACCTCATTTTCTCTGCAAAAGGGGGTCTTAACTCCAACATTTTTTACGATGCAACTGACTGGAAGTAGAGGAATGCATTGCCTACCCTATTCTTCCTAAAACTCTTCCCGGTCATTTTAAAATGTATGTGCGAACCTTTGCCCCATGCGAACCTTTGCCCCCACCTACCCTACTCCGTTATCCAAAAACGATGTGAGAGTCATGGTTTTGTGATATCTAAAGCGTCGATAGGCAATATCGTCAACAAGAAAGGAAAAAAACGTCAAACTGGAGCCTCAAGTGGGACAAAAACTCCAAACAAGTATCCAAGGAAAAAACGGACATCTTCGACTATTGCAAAGGTACGTTGTTTAATGTTAAAAGAAAATCTCCCTAGTCAAAGGACAGTTGCAAAATCATTAAAATGCTCTGTGTCCACTGTAAACAAAATGATAAACGTTGATTTAAATCTTAAGAAAGCGAAAAAACGCAATGTGCATCGTCTTCTTCCAAATCATATCGCTGAACGCAGGACACGCTGCAGAATTCTATATGAGAAACACTTATCCAAAGAAAAATGGAAAACAATTGTCACAATAGATGAATCATGGGTGTATTTAAATGATTGCAACAAAAAAAGAGCCATTTGTTATCATAAAAGAGGAGAAAAAAATTTAAGCACATGGTTCAAAGAATAGAAAGAAAGTTTTTCTAAGGGATTCATGATTGTTGCTGGTTTTTCTTATAATGACAAGTTAAAAATAAAGAGAGTGGGAAAAAATGTCAAGATTAACTCCAAATACTATCAGGAACATATTTTATCGCCAATTTTTCTGAATGAAATACCATCGCTTTATCCACAGTGCCATCAATCTGTGAGACTCCATCAGGACAAAGCTAGCAGTAACACATCAAAATCCACTGTAAATTTCTTAAAAGAAATGGAACAAAAAACTGGTATCAAGGCCATACCGTTCACTGTTATCCCTACTAAATCTCCCGATGTATCACCTATGGATTTTTGTGCTTTCGGACTTTTAAAATCTGCATTATCCAAACGTCGTCCCAAAACCCTTACAGGACTCTGGAAAGCTGTTCAGGAGGAATGGGATAGAATACCTCTTCTGACACTTCAAAGGCATTATTATCCTGGAAATTGTGGTGTCGAAAGATAGTTCAGAATAAGGGATGTCAAATAGAACATTTAAAACACAAGAATTTTATGTAATTTAGTTTTGTGAATACAATATACATCGTCTAAAAAATGTGTGAACAGCCTCTGTATATATTGTACTTACCGGCTGTGTCAAGTTCAGCACCAATTTTCTAAACACTCAAGTTCAATCAACTTTTCAACAAGTTCAATGTCCATGTTGAAAAAAATAAGGAAAAAACAATTTGAATTCTATACTTTTAAATTTTAAATCTGACCTACGACCCACGAAAACTGTGCGACATGCACAAGACTTCTCACCCATTGGGCAATAAATGGGTTCAAATTAAGGTTGAAAATAAAATGCGTTAACTGCACTTAAACATGGACAACATTAAAGACGTTCATAACAAAAACACTAACACAAACAATACTTAATAATTAAATACACAAAGAAATTAACAATTTTTAATTAGAAAATCTCATTACCTCCTAATTCTTCTTTACACTTTACAGTATTATACACAACCTTCCTCCCACAGTTCCCTTACAATTCTTGCATTTTACTAATTAACATTCTTCACTATACTAATAACTAACACTTAAGGATTCCCAGAATTTACTAACCAACTAACAAACTATTAACTCCCTTAAATAAAAAAGAACCCCCCCCCCTTTCTAGGATGAGTGCTGATCATCAAACTCATCAATATTCACCATCATATGTTATTGAACTTGGCACAACACTAGTGGACTTATTAGGCGCCCGCCGGAATCACGGCCGAAGAGGAAGACAGAAGATTGTCTTTCGTGAAGGATTTTTTGGACAGGGGATCTTCTAAAATGAAGCGATGGAACAACCTTCCAGGAGACAAATTGATGATCAAACAAAGAAGCAAGCACTTGAATTTGCAAGGAGTATCACAGCAGGGACTTCAATCCGTAGTTTTTCTACTAACAGCGCCTGGGGTCGTCCTGTAAGTATAATTTACCATATCACCTAATAATTTTTCTCCCTGCTCGCGTAAATTATAAGCCATTAGCCTAGTTTTTCTGACCTACCCCTATTGCCAAGTGTCAGTAATTTTAATTCTCTTTATCTTGTTCGGCTTATAGGAAAAAATTTTTCCTCGATCTGTCTGGTCCAGATCCTTTAGGAGGGGTTAGGATTCCCCGAGGACAAATATTTCACCACTTGTGATGAGTTGGGATTCTTAGGGCTTGGTAAGGTTAGGGTTAGGGCCTGTTGCGGATTTCTCCCTTCGACCGCGAGCAGTGGCGTAGAGAGGGGGGGGGAGGCAAGGGGGTCTATCATGCCCCGGGCGCCACTTTCAGAGGGGCGCCAATATAAGGTCTATATATTACATTACTATATGTTTTTCGGGGTGGGGGTGCCAATATAAGGTCTATATATTATATTACTATATGTTTTTCGGGGGGGGGCGCCAATATAAGGTCTATATATTATATTTCTATATGTTTTTCGGGGAGGGCGCCAATATAAGGTCTATATACTATATTAGTATATGTTTTTCGGGGGGGGGGGGTTGCCAATATAAGGTCTATATATTATATTATTATATGTTTTTCGGGGGGGGAGCCAATATAAGGTCTATATATTATATTACTATATGTTTTGCGGGGGGAGGGCGCCACAAAGGTATCATGCCCCGGGCGCCAGTTATGCTCCCTACGCCCCTGACCGCGAGAGGGTGCTGTGTGAGCACCGCACGAAATATATGTTTTTCGTGTTTCCGCCGGTCTGTGGCAGGCGAATGAAAATGTAAGTTCTGTAAGGATTGGGGTTGCCTAATAATTAACGCCCTCAGTTTATTAAATCTTGTAGATAATGTAAATAGGTGTGAAATAAACTTAATTAAATACGTTAAGGGCTGATTAATGGATCACTGAAGCACCGTTGCAAAACTAGTGCATCCAGGCCGACAAGAAGAAGATATGGAAATCAAAATGTTTGGGTTCCGGATCATACTTGGGCGCGAACAGGAATAACGGTAAGAGTTTTGTTAAAAAATAGATTTGATACTTTTGTGCAGTCTTGGGTACATATACTATGTGTGATATAGAAATGGCTAAAAACTTTCAACGATTAAAAACTAAACGAACGGCTTTAAGAACTGTAGTTTCAAAATTGTTAAAGAAAATTGAGGAAAGTATAGCATCGGGAAATAAAGATGACTTTAAAGAGACATATGACTTGTTATTAGAAAAGAAAGTTAATTTAAAAGAACTAGATGAAGGAATTCACGAGTCAATTGATTTAGAATCGCTGGAATCGGATGTAGTTAGGGTAGGTGGGGGCAAAGGTTCGCATGGGGCAAAGGTTCGCACATACATTTTAAAATGACCGGGAAGAGTTTTAGGAAGAATAGGGTAGGCAGTGCATTCCTCTACTTCCAGTCAGTTGCCTCGTAAAAAATGTTGGAGTTAAGACCCCCTCTTGCAGAGAAAATGAGGTAAGTTTATTTTCGTCTCTTTTAATGTATTTTTTTGCAACTTTTGAGTAATTTTGAGCATCACTCAAACTCACAAACTGTTTTGGGCTTATTTTCGCATGTTAGGGTGGTAAATAACCTTTCAAATCCTACCTTAAGTTTTGGGTTAACTTAAATACAGTGGCGTCCATTCTGCAGAAACAGAACCAGCACGAAATGGGGTAAAGGTTTGCGGGAGTCATGGGGTAAAGGTTCGTAGTGCAAACCTTTGCCCCATCTGCAAACCTTTGCCCCTCTAACTATTAACATTTGTTTCATGTCCTCTTTGCATTAGGAATCCTTATTAACAACGTCTCTTATTATTAATGGGAATTCACATTTTTGTAATTTGAAAAAAAATTATGGTTTTTGATAAAAACTGCCTGTTTTTAATCAGAAAATTTTTTGTAAAATGCTTGAAAATCCATAAATTAAAAATAAAATAAATGCGTGCAACACAAAAATAAAATAGCTCTGAACAAAGACCTATTTTACAAGATAAAAGAATTAAATGTTGTAAAAGGCATTATAAGCTTCGAAGGTCTGGTTAGGGAAAAAAGCTCTAAATGAGTAATTTCCAGATTTGGTAGTCTTTGAAATGCTCCTTGCGTCACAATTTTTGACGAAATTTTATAAAATTTATTACAGAGACTCCTCTTATACATTAAAATAAAGTTATGTATCCATTTCAGGTTTCGACATCATTCAGATTATCAAAGTTTAACTTAAGCGTGGAAAAGTACAAAAGTTTCACGAGAATTCAGAGTACAAGCATAAAAATATTTCCTAAAAATTAATTATTCAACGAAAGCATAAATCAAAACATAACCCTGATCAAAATGTATAAGCAATCTAAATGCAAAATTAAGGATAAGGCTAAAAATTGGATCGCAAGGAGCATTTTAAAAAACATAATAAAAATTTAAATTTTTTAAATATAAAAAATAAAATTTTAAATATTTATAAAATTTTATAAGGTGTTTGAAATAGTTTTACTTTAATGAATATTGATGCCCAATTTCATATCTCTGAGGTAAAAATTTCAAAAATTGCTTTGTAATGTCCCCCATCCCTTTAATTTGCTTAATTTTTACGGGTTTTAAAAGAATGAGTAAAGCCTAAGATGTGATATAACGATAGTGTTAATAGTTGATATTTCATTTTGAAGTTATTTAGTTTAAGAAAAAAATTATTGAGATTAAACTGTTCAATTTGTGATTTTCTATATATGTAACACCTTTAAAAAGATTACAAGATGTGAAATAAAATTATTTAGACAACTCTTTTTGTGATTTTCGATGCCTATCCAGTAAGAAACCAACGAGTGGGGTAAAGGTTTGCAGTGCGAACCTTTGCCCCACCGATTGGAGCAAAGGTTCGCAAACAGGTCTTTTGGTAAAATTAAAAATTCGGTGACTAAATATTTCGGGAAAAAATTCATTATTTTATAGAAGGTAGAGGGGATACCCAACTACAATAAAAGTGACTTTTTAGGGCGATAGGATCTAACGGAGGCCCGTAAGAAACCCAAAACTCAAAACTGCAAACCTTTTCCCCCACCTACCCTACATCCGACGAATATCAGGAGAAATGTTCGCGAATAATTAAAAGAATGAGTTTGATATTGAATGACAATAAATCTTGCGAAACAAATACGGCGCAACACAAAAATATTTCTCAAATTGCACAGAGTTCGGTTAAGCTTCCAAAATTACTCTTAGAAAAGTATTCCGGTGATCCGACCAAATTCACGGATTTCTGGAACAATTTTGAAAACACTATACATAGAAACGAAACTCTTAACAAGGTAGAAAAATTCGCATATCTGAAAACATTACTTGTAGGTCCTGCTAGTAATGTAGTAGCTGCTTTGGAATTAAATGAGAAAAATTATGATGAGAGTGTAAAGACACTCAAAGACAGATTTGGGAAAAGGGAGTTGATAGTAAGCCAATTTATGGGCAAACTGTTAAATTTAGAACCTGTAAGGAGTTCGCGTAATGTTAAAGGTTTCAGAAAATTATATGATGAAATTGAAATTGCTGTTCGGAATTTGGAAGCACAGAACGTAACAAAAGGTTCATTCGGTCAGTTATTAATTCCTGTTTTGTTAAAATCAATCCCGGAAGACCTAGTGCTGGAATTCAATCGAAAGAAAAAATCTAATGAAGATATAAATGTCTCGGAGTTATTGCATTTTATAAAAACCGAAATTGAATGTCGCGAAGCGTCTAATTTTTTGACGCAAGAGAGAAAAGGTACCGTGCCTCCATGTTCTGAAAATGCACAATTTGGCAATAAAAAATACTTTAGAAATGTACCCACGGCTGCCAGTTTTAATACTGTTGATAATCGAGCATGCATCTTCTGTAATAAATTCCACGATTCGTTTTCATGTGAAAAAAGTGTCAAAGAGAAATTGTATAAATTACGCGATGAAAATCATTGTTTCGTTTGTTTTAAAAGATTTCACTTAAGTAGGGCTTGTAAAAATAGAAGAAATTGTGCAAAATGCGGATTCAAATCGCATCACGAATCTATATGTACTAATCTTCAAAATCGAAACAGAACGCAATGGGTTTCGAAGGAGAAAAAAGAGTCATCTGAAATTAAACAAAGCGAAAATATATCGTCTGACAAAGCGCGAGAAAAAATCCTAGATGAGCAAACTCTTTCAGTGTCTAATAACGTTTCAAGTAATACTTTATTACAAACCAGTTCGGTTTTGGCCTATTCTAATGGCAAATCGGAAGTAACCAATTTAATTTTAGATAGCGGTTTATCGCGCAATTTTATTCACATTAGTCTAGTTAAAAAACTTGGATTAAAAATTATAGGAGAAGAAAAACTCTCACTTTTTTGTTTTGGGATGAAAAATGCTTCCCCTAAAACTTTCCCAGTTGTGGAATTTTTCGTTTCCGATAAACAGAAAAGGAATAAAATGAAGGTGACATGTTTAGTGAGTGACGTAATCACAGCGGCGCCACTTAGCATTGCTTCGGTAAAAACATTTGAAATAATGAATGGCCTGGGATTGAAAATTGCTGACATGTGCGATACTTCGGTCAACGTAGGGGTACTTATAGGCGTGGATTACTTTTGGCAAATAGTGGGGGAGAAAATAGATCTCACTAAGGAAATTTATGCGGTGTCAACTATGTTTGGATATATACCAGTCGGGTTACAATTCAATGAAAACGGCGTAATTTCGCAGAATTGCGTACTTGTAAACACGACATCCTGTTTACGAGATTCTTTGAGATCACCGTGGAGTCTGGATTTGATGGGAATAAATGATGACGCGTCAATGTCTAATGAGGAAAGGGAACTGATTCAGTATTTTGAAAGGGGAATAAAGTTTAAAGAAAACACATATTTGGTAAGTTTATTATGGAAATCGAAGAGAATAATTTCTCAGTGGCATTAAGGCGTTTTGAGAATCTTAAAAATAGATTAATTAGAAATCCAGAGTATATCAACAATATAAAAACGTGATAGAAGAACAGTTAAAAGAGAATATAATTGAAGAATGTTCCCAAGAAATAACGGAATCGTCTTATTTATGCCACACAGGGAGGTTATTAAACCCCCTGTGTGGCATAAATACAACGAAACTACGCGTTGCAGAATTGTATATGATGCGAGCTCTTCTAGAGCCAAGGGCGTAAAATTATTAAATGAATTTCTTGACATTGGACCCAGTTTAAACCCACTTGTTCTAGACTTAATTTTAAAATTTCGAAAATTTCAAATTGCCTTTAACGGAGATATTGCTAAGGCCTTTTTAATGATAGAGATTTCGGAAAGGGACAGGGAGTTTTTGAAATTTCTTTGGTTCGGAGACAGTGACCGAGATTATAAAATTTTGAGGTTTGCACGTCTCCCATTCGGTCTTTGTTGTAGTCCTGCGATTTTGGCAATGGTAATAAAGTTCCATATTAAAAAATATAGAGACATAAATCCCGAAACATACACTATTTTAGACTCTTCGATGTATGTAGATGATTTGTATTATAGTTGTGACACAATTGAAGATGCATGTAAGTTATCTTCAGACGCGGTTAACATTTTTACAGATACTGGGATGAATCTTAGGAAATTAAAATCTAATTCCGAAGAATTAATTTCATTTTGGATGGAAAGGGGTTTAAATGTAGGAGAGTTAAAGGAATCAAAAATGCTGGGCATGATCTGGACCCCAGCAACTGACAAAATAAAAATTAACTGTGATAGTTTTGACAAAGTATTAGACGATACTCAGGCCACAAAAATAATAATCCTTCATACAGTGGCTAGTGTTTACGATCCCATTGGGATCACTCAACCATTCTTAATGAGAATGAAGATCCTTTTACAACAAATATGGACTCTAGGTATAGATTGGGATGAAGCACTTCCGCCAGAAATAATTAGAGAGTGGTTAAAATGTAAATCCGAACTAAAAGTGCTTGAAACACTTGTTATTCCCAGGAAATATTTTGACAGTTGCAAAAGAAACGATGTGAGTCTCCATTTGTTTGCGGACGCTAGTCCTGCAGCCTACGGTTCAGTTGCCTACTTTCGGTATTCGAACTCAAATGGTTCCATCTGTACGAGCTTCATCACAGCTAAAGGTCGTGTCGCACCACTGAAGCGGCTGACTCTTCCGCGTTTAGAGTTGATGGCCGCTTTAGTAGCTGCAAAGTTAACAAAATATTTAACCGGACTGTTTCCTGAACTCTGTCACCGAATATTCCTTTGGAGTGACAGCCAGATCACTCTCCATTGGGTGAAAGGATACGCCAGAGATTGGAAGCCCTTTGTCTGTAACAGGGTTTCCGAAATTCAATCTCATACCGATCCACGAAGGTATGGTTTCATTGCAGCGGTAAAGAAAACCCCGCTGATTCATTATCCCATGGAGAAAATGCCATTAATCTTGTGAAAAATTCCCTTTGGTTGCATGAACCAAGTTGGCTCTTACAGCCTGAATGTGATTGGCCGATGAATCAGCAGAGAGAAATTGTTGAAGACAGCATCGCGAGTGAGAAACGGTCACGAGCGGTCAATACCTGTCAGATTTCTGTCCAGAATACAACACCATTGCTAGACGTGACGAGATTTAGCAAACTGCTAAAAGTTTATCGAATTACAGCTTATGTACTGAGGTTTGTCAACAATATCCGAAAAAATTCTTCGAAATTAAATGGACCTATTGGTGTATCGGAAATTCAGGAAGCCATGTACGTTTGGATAAAAACTACTCAATTAAATCATTTTGGTGCGGAAGTTATGCAACTTCACTATAAAGGTACTGTCGACAAGGGTTCACGCATATTTAATCTGAATCCTGAACTTGATGACAATAACTTGCTTTGTTTGAAAGGACGCTTACAGTTCTCAAATGATGACGAGAGAGCCAAGTATCCTTGGCTGCTTCCAACTAAGGATAAATGTGTTGAACTACTCATCCTTGATGCTCACAGTAAAATGTGCCATTCAGGTGTAAATACTACTTTAACGCAATTACGAGACCAGTTCTGGATTATCAAAGATCGACAATTTGTAAAAAAGGTATTGCATAACTGTTTAATTTGCAGACGTTTCAAAGCGAAACCTAGAACTCAGGTAGTAGATCCACTATCCCCTGACAGAATTCAAGAACATCCCCCATTTGATGTATGTGGTGTGGACTTTGCAGGACCCTTTTTTGTGAATGATTCTAATTCAAAATGTTATTTATTTATTTTCACATGTGCAGTGACAAGGGCAATTCACTTGGAATTAGTTCTTAATATGAATATTGATTCATTTTTGTTGGGATTCCGTCGATTCATTTCTCGTCGGGGTTTATGTTCTGTATTATATTCAGATAATGCAAAGGCCTTTAAAAAGGCAAATTGTGAATTAAAAAAATGGTGTAATCAAATTAATAATCCTGAAGTTAAAAATATGTTTTCTTCCAAAGGTATTGTTTGGAAATTTATTGTTGAAAAAAGTCCATGGTGGGGAGGTTTCTGGGAGAGACAGATACGTACTGTTAAAACATGCTTAAAGAAAATTATTAGAAGATCATCTCTTTCTTTTAAGGAATTAGAAACTGTATTCCTAGAAATTGAAGCCATGGTTAATTCTTGGCCTATTATGTATCTGTACAACGAACCTTCAGAACCCTCTCCACTTACCCCCTCTCATTTTCTAGTTGGAAAAAGGTTAATGTCTTTACCTGTAACAAAACATAAAAATGAAGACTTAATTGTTAATAGAAATTCTTTGGTAAAGAAATTTAAATATCAACAAACCCTTTTGAATCATTTCTGGAATAGATGGAGAAAGGAGTATTTACTTAATCTCTGATCAGCGTATATCTCTCAACAACCAGGTAAAGTTTCTTCATTTAAAGTGAATGATATTGTTTTTATCAATGATGAGCGTTACCCTAGGAATATGTGGATGATGGAAAAGATTTTAGAACTGTGTCCGGGACGAGACGGAAATATCCGGTCTCTTCTTATCAAAACGCCTAAAGGTAACTTAAAACGCTCAGTACAACTTGTTTATAATTTAGAAATTTACCCCTAATTATGTAAGTCTAATTGAAGTGTATACTGTTGATTTCCTATCTGTATAATTGATTATTGTAATTGTGTGTGAATATACATTTGCAACATTGATTATTAATTATTTTTTCATTTAAAATACTTCAAGTTCTAATTTGTGTAATACTTAGTGCATACCATTCTTTAATTTCTTATATTCTTATTATTGTACGTTTGTTTATCAAATTATGCTTAATTTTGATGTTTGTATTGATATATTCTTTGTGTTTTTATTCTTGTAATTGTAAATGGTAAATGGTTGTAAAATGTTTTTGGAATCTAAGGTAAGTGAACTCATGAGAGTTCAGGTGGGGAGTGTTGCGGATTTCTCCCTTCGACCGCGAGAGGGTGCTGTGTGAGCACCGCACGAAATGTATGTTTTTCGTGTTTCCGCCAGTCTGTGGCAGGCGAATGAAAATGTAAGGATTGGGGTTGCCTAATAATTAACGCCCTCAGTTTATTAAATCTTGTAGATATGTAAATAGGTGTGAAATAAACTTAATTAAATACGTTAAGTGCTGATTAATGGATCACTGAAGCACCGTTGCAAAAGGGCCTGCTATGATGAGCGAGAAGGTAACGAGACCTGCGTAAGTCAGAGGATTTGGTCCTGTCCTCGGACTCTGACCTATCGACCGCAGCCTTGATAGGTAAGCTGGGCTCTATGTCCAATCCTGGAGGCCCCGGTACTCGTCTTAGGAGTGGTGCCCATTGTCGACTACAGGACACGCCGGATCACGGAGGTTCCACAGAAACGGTGAGAATTTATTTCTTGTTGCTGGTTTTGCACCCAAGTTTGCGACTGTTCCCTCTCAAAATCGATCATACCCTTTTAAGGCCAAGTCGTCTGTTCGTCTAGTCCTTGCTTTGAAACCATCGTCAATTTCATTTTCGGACCTGGAGTCTTTCCCGCCTTTTTGGTTCTCGTGTTTTCGCTCACCCTCACCGAGTTCGTCGTCGTTTTTTTGGCGCAACCGCTTTTTTTGCGTGCTCTTTCTTTGTTGCTGCCCTTGTTTGCCGGGTCAGCTTTTGGAGTGTTTCCTCTAGCAAAGCAGGTTAGTGCCTTCTTATCTTCAAAATTAGGTTTTTTTTTCTTTTTTTTTTCTCTGTCTGTTCTGCGGCTGACCGCAGTGTGCCTCCTGCTGTGTGGGGCTTGCTCTGTGGGTCTGCTGCGGGGACTACTTGTTGGGGTATGCCTACTGTGGTCTAACCCCACCGGCGAGAATTAAACTCATTAGGCCTTGCTGCCATGTCGTGTCCCGCTCGTTGTTTCGGTAACCTATGGAACAGTTTTGTTATTCTTGCAACTTCTTTTCCTCTGTAATTTGAACAATTTCTTACCATTTGCATTTTTATTAACAATCATTTCTTTTAATTTAGAAGAAATTTTCAGATCTTCTGGTTGGCATTCTTTCCTTTATCGGGTAGGATCCTAAATGTGTGTGATGAATTAATGCCAAAAATTCCTTTTTTGTTGTATGATAACAGAAATTGTAGATGACGTTGCTCTGGGAACAATAAGTTTCGATGTCAAGAATTTCGACCCTAACTTTTCTCGACAAATCTCATTATCTCTGACGTGTACTTTCGAGTGAGTTGTTGGAGGGTCAGTTACATTCCGGTCAAAAAGATTTGGTGTGAAACGTAAGAGTGTTTGCTAGAACTGAATGATAATATTATGTCACACATTTCAACAAATTCAGTTTATGTCTACTTACTTTCAATTTTTTTTTTCTGCTTTCGCTCATTATATGTTATTGTTTTATTTTACTTTCTCTGTGACCGTATCAGGGCGCCCGAATCTAATCGGAAGAAATGAAAAAAAAAATTAAGCACATTGGAAAACGCAATAATTCTTATTCGTAAATATAAAGTATCACCAATGAACTATCAAAAAATGAAATTTTGTCGGTTAGTCTGTGCCCTGTGCGTTCATAAATCCTTCTCCAGATCTGCGCCAAATTCTGCGTAGATTCTTTTCAAGACCCCCCGAAAATAAAGTCTACTTAAAATAATACCTACAAGTCCTCTTTCTCTTTATTTTACAGCCGCAAAATTCTGCGGCCGCCGTATTTAAACCTTCGTATTGCCTTAAAGTTGATGAATTAGTTTCTGATTGTCAACAGGTGGTTTGCTTTCTCCAAAGTCATTGTGTTACGTGCTTTGAATTTATTTTTTACTTTGACTTCGAGAGCCCGAGGTAGCCTAGGTAGCACGATGGGTTTGGGAATGGGGATACTCGGTTCGTATCCCGATGAACGTCATTAAAGACCTTTGTGTCTAAGCCGGATATGGGCCCATATCCGGCCTATACACGAACTTTCCAGTTTTCAGAATAACATGCCAATCATAGGCAGGGCCGCCCAGATAGGGAGGGGGGGACGACAACTGGGGCACTTTTTCCTAGGCCCCTAACTGCTGGAGGGCACCTCCAAAAAATTTTAAAATATTAATTTATTATATTTCATCCAAAAGAAAATTCTGAAACTTGTACCGTACTTCAAAATTCAAAATAATCTCCTGAAAAAAGGCGCCTCCCTCCAAAAAAAAATTTAAAAAATTAAATTATTAGATTAATTACATATCTCTTACTCCAAAATAGTCTTCAGAAAAATACGCGATTTAGTTTTAATGAAAAATATAACTGTTTAGACCTAACTGCTATAAAATTACATTCTCTCTGATAAATTGAAGACAGTACTAACTACTAAAATAGATAGCAAAATAGCTTCGTGGGTGGAAGATGTCATATTTATTGGAGAATATAACAAGAGAGCAGTGCAATGAAACATAACAATTATGTTAATCATTCATGTAAAAAAAATTTAAGTATGAGTAACTTAATTTGAATGTGTGTTTTCGTCTCTTTCCATTTTTTATTTTTCTTGGGGCCCCCAACAGAAGTTTGCCCCAGGCCCCGTAAAGTCTCTAGGCAGCCCTGATTATAGGCCTTAACAATTTCGTTGCTAATCGTTTGGAGATTTGTAATTGGTTAAATTATTTCAATACAAGTTACGCTGACGCTGACGGATTCATGTGAACAGGCCCTAAGTCTGTAGACCGGAAAGTCCTTCTATGACGTCAGAGAGAGTGGAAGAAGATACGAGCCCCCAGAAGTCGCCCCTGGGGTTTCTCGGTCAAAATTGGAGTTGCACCAAGGATAGTGTTGGTTCACCTTTACGATGCCCCAATTGAAAGCCACCGACGATTCTCGCGGGTTGAGTGCGAATGTCTTCATTGACTGATAATGCCCTGCACTGGCAAACAGTACGGTATGACACGGATGATCAAGCTACAGGTATATCGTGATTGACAGTGGATCACAAATGGTTTATCAGTTGATCGCATTCGCTTAAGTTCAACTCGCCATCTATAACTAGATTCTTTTACATTTTTGTGTTTGATAGTTTTAAATATTTTATCAGCATAATTTGTCTGCTTTTAAGCTCCGTATTTGGCCTACGTAAATGCGTGATATAGAACTGTAATGTGCATCTGTTCAATTTCTCACTCTATGTGGATAAAGCCAGTGAAATAATTCAAATTTTGTAGCCTATAATTGGTGGCCTAAAATTGGAAATTGATTGAATCTTTTTATTGAGGACTAGCTGAAAACCCGCACTTCGCTACGGAGTACATTCAAATTAAATACAACGGTCAATGTATGCAATTAATGCCAAAAATAATAAATATATGTATATACATTTATAATAAATACGACGATTAATGTATACAATTGATGTAAAAAAAATATTTACAAAAAATTCGTAAGGGATATTTTTATAGACAAAATAATGTAGAAGAAAATATTCAAATTAAATCTAATAGGACATACTAAATAATATAGTACAGTTTGAGGAACATTTCTTTTACTGTATTTTAATATTTTTTTGGATAATGTCCAATCGTCTGCGGCATTAGCAAGAAAAAAAATTTTTTTTGTCTATTTTGTTGTTAAGCACGTGTACCAGAAAAGGAAACCACGCGATCAGCATTTAATAAATTAAATTCTAAAAATTAATCTTTAAAAATTCACCAAAAATCAGAAAATGGAGATAAAGATTTGGAAAAGATCTCATTTTAAAGGAATTTTTATGATCTTTCTCGTGATGTAAATTTTATAACCTTCAGATTATTATTTTAAATGCAAACTTTAAAGAATGTTACAAAAACAGCTTAAAAATTTAATTTTAAAAAATCTAAGAAGAATTTTTCAAAAATCTTTCTTAGTGCACCCCTAAACTATAAGAATCGCCATGCAAAATTTCAGCCCTTTAGGTCCAGCGGTTTGGTCTGTGCGTTCTATGTCAGTCAGTGAGTCAGTCAGTTACGGAACTGTTTTATATACAGGTAGCCCTCCTACAGCACGGCATCTTACAACACGATTTCGCTCTAACACGATAGGATAAATTGCGGGAACCCTCGTATAGCACTGCAACCTGTAACACGGTTTCGCTCTAACACGATAAAAAAATTTTCGAAAACCTTTGTGCAACACTGTACTTCTATAGCACTAGATAACATGATTTTTGTTCAACACATATAAAAACTAAATTAACTTAAAATAATGACGGGAAGGAATAATGAACTATAGTGGCTTTACATGGAAATGTACAAACAAATTATAATTTATTCATTCATAACTCTATAAAATTACCAGAAGACCTAAGCTTAGCCGAAAATCTTGAATCATTTTTCCTGAATGCAGACTCTTCCCCTGGAAGAAGCCGAAACTTCAAAAGGGAGCTCCATACCGTGAATCTGCAATGAATTTGTAAGAACTAGCAAATAAATAGAAATAACAGATTTTTTAAAGGGGGTAGAAGGTGCAAAAAATCTAAATGAAGAAAAAGGTTCTGAAAGTGAAGGTGATATCGTTCAATCGAAAAACGTTCTCGTTTGATTGTACTGAGCAGTGATGAGGAAGAAATTTATTAAATTAAGGTCGTATTAAATGAAAATTATATTTTTTGTTTCTTTTTGTTTTATGTTATACATACATTTATATTTTTAATAAAAATTAAGTTGCTTATATGGAATTTTTTAAAAAAAAGTTTGTTTCTAATAAGTTTTCGGAACGTAACCCCCCTTTTTTGAACTGCCTCTGGGTCTCATATAACACGGTTTCACACAACGCGGCATTTTCTAGGAACCTATCTACCGTGTTATAGGAGGGTTACCTGTATATAGAATGACATGAAAAATCTTATGCTTTAGAATGAAAACGATTTGTAATAAAAAAAAATAATAATACAGGTGTTGGCAAGCAATTTTTGTATAAATTCATACTTTAAGTTTAAATATATCAATAAATTGTAAACTTGTATACTTTTTGTCAATTCAGAGATAATTTAGAGGATGACTTTTTGTTTTCAAGCATCGAAAACGACTGCGCTGGCATATAGTTATAAACCATACTTAGTGACCGTGCATAGTTTCTGTAAATTAAAAGAATCCTGAATGAAATTCAACGTTTTATAGTATAATTTTTAAAACCTCTTTTACTAATTTGATTACATTAATTTTCTCTAAAAGAAAACATAGCATAGATCGAAAAGTTATCGTTTAAATGACGTCTGTTTCAGATATGCAAGCTGATAAATCTGACATTTTGTTGTCCAACTGTCGTCAAATGAGATCACCATTTTGACCAAATGAAATTTGTTGTTGAGATAATAAAACCATGAAGATTATATGGCGATGTTTCGCTTTATTAAGTAAAAATTCTTATTATTTTAGCCATTTTAATTTCGATGTTGTTGTCCAGAGAATTCTGTTTGCATGTACGATGTACTATTTCAGATTTTGCAAGAGTGAGGCATAACTAACAACAAGAAAAAAATATAGAAAATATCTTAACTAGTTATGTTACGTAAAATAAAATTTGTTCCTGAGGTAATATATTCATGCAGATTATCTGGCGATGTTTCGCTTTAGTAAAAGTTCTTATTATCTTAGCCAGGGCCCGACTTAGCCTAATTGGGGCCCGGGGCAAAAACTTCTTTGGGGGCCCCCCTCTGCTTCACTACTTCTGTAATGAAGAACCGAACTTTATGGAGGTATTTAAATTTTCCACCTCATTATAGATATATAACAAGAAAATTGACTAGAACCTAAAATAGTTATCAAGTCCCCCCCCCCTCCAATAATGGTCAGACGAAATATCGTTCTATCCATTTTATTGATTTTCTGACAATTCTATGTCCACCATTAAAAGGGATATAGCACATCTAAAAAAAGTTCATTAAAGAAGGATACGTAAAATAAATTTCTTTCTATTCAATTTGGGGGTTGCCCCGGGCCCCCTCTAATGTGGGGGCCGAGGGCAACTGCCCCGTATGCCCCTGCCTTAGTCAGGCTCTGATCTTAGCCATTTTTATTTCGATGCTGTTTTCCAGAGAATTCTGTTTGCATGTACGATGTACTATTTCAGATTTTGCAAGAGTGTGGCATAAGTAACAAGAACAAAAATATAGAAAATATCTTAATTAGTTGTGTTACGTAAAATAAAATTTATTCCTGAGATAATAAATCCATGGAGATTATCTGGCGATGTTTCGCTTTTCTAAGTAATAATTCTTATTATTTTAGCCATTTTAATTTTGATGTTGTTTTCCAGAGAATTATGTTTGCATGTACGATGCACTATTTCAGACTTTGCAAGAGTATGGCATAAGCAACAACAAGAACAAAAATACAGAAAATATCTTAACTTCACTAGTTATCAAAAATAAGGAAAAATCACAAAAAGAGGGATAACACATTCAAAACTAGGCCAATCTGTTTAAAATTTGAATATGTTGTTAAGAAAAATATGCTGAACAATACTACATTATGCAAAATAGTGGCTCTGCAGTCGGATTACGTCATTTGCGAGGAACATAAAAGTGCATGTCTCAGAGCAAGGCGGTAATTGTCGCTGCGAGACTGAGATTAGACATCTGGTATAGCCAAATTGTAACAATAACCTCCAGGCATCATTTGACCGAAGAACTGCGATGGCGAGCTATTAGGAGACTAGAGGCAGGACAAAGTCAGACAAAAGTGGCCAGATGTCTAAATGTGAGTCTGTCTGTGGTTCATACACTTATGATGGCAACAATTTCTAACCACGGATTTGGCATCCAGGAGGTTCAGCCAAGGACGGCCATACGCTACGACGAGTGCCGATGACCGATATTTGTCATTATGCGCACGAAGGAATAGAACCACAACTCCGTCTGAACTCAGTCCTCCCTCGCTGCAAGCTCCGGAAGGTTGGTATCAACGTCATCCGTGCGTAGAAGGCTTCACGAAGGCAGTCTTCTTGCGAGGCAACCAGCCATTTGCGTCCCGCTCTCGTCACGCCATAGGCGGGAACGTTTGCAGTGGGCAGTCAACATGTCCACTGGACGCGTGATCAATGGAGGGCTGTTCTCTTTACGGATGAGTCCAGTTTTAGCCTCCAAAGCGATAGTACGCGTATTTTGATTTGGAGAGAACCTAGAACTTGTTTTCATCCCTCACACATCCGTGAAAGAGATGCATACGGATCAGGCAGTGTCTGTGTTTGGGGTGATATCTCTTTGGGTGGACACACAGACCTCCATGTCTTTCCCCGTGGAAATGTGAATGCTCACATCTATACAGGGTGTTCCATAATGATTGGGACATACTTTAAGGGGAGGTAGGATATGTCAAAAGGATTCAAAATTGAATAGCAACCCATGGTCGCAAACGTCATGGGAAAGTGGTATCAGAGGTACAACAAATGATGGACTGACTACAAGACAGAGATTATCAAAAATATTTATTGCTCATAAATATTAAATATTCTGTGATAGATGATACCATTTCAAAAGGTTACAAAGGATGCTCAAAGTTTCCACCATTACAAGAGATGCAAGCGTTACAGCGACGGACCATGGATTGGCGGACACGTTTAAAAACACCTGGATTTGCTTGGATTTCTGCAAGAGCGAAAACAATTCTTGCAACTAAATCAATTTCAGACTCGACAGGTGTTTCATACACAGCACCTTTAAGTGCATCCCAAAGAAATAAATCCTGGCTGCTTAAATCCGGAGAGCGTGGGGACCAGGCAACCAGGTCCAAGCAAATACAGGTGTTTTCGAATTAAAAAATGAAGCAACGGACCATGGAATATGTCCGCCAATCCATGGTCACTCGCTGTAACGCTTGCAACTCTTGTAATGGTGGAAACTTTGAGCATCTTTTGTAACCTTTTGGAATGGTATCATCTACCACAGCATATGTAATGTTTATGAGCAATAACTATCTCTGATAATCTCTGTCTTGTATTCCTTCATTTCTTGTATCTCTGATACCACTTTCCCATGACGTTTGCGACCTTGGGTTGCTATGCAATTTTGAATCCTTTTGACATGCCCTACCATCCCTTAAGGCTTATCCCGACATTATGGGACTCCCTGTAGAGATGACATCCTTGATGCTTATGTGCGCCCTTATGCCAGGCAATAGGTGATGCTTTCGTGCTACAGGACGATAACGCGAGACCGCACATGGCTAGCATCGTGGATGCTTATCTTGAACAGGAAACAATTCAACGCATGGAGTGGCCAGCTCGATCACCGGACCTGAATCCTATCGAGCACGCTTGGGACGCTTTAGGACGACGTTTAGCTGCTCTCCTAGGACCCTAGCCACGCCTTCAACTGCTTTGTAAGAGCAATGGCTCTCACTTCCTACCGCACTCATAGACCGCATAATTGACAGCATCACACACAGTGGCGCACCCAGGGGGTGGGCCAAGGGGCCCTGCCCCCTCCCCCCAAGAAAAAGAAATTGCATTACGAATATTGATTTTGAATTATAAATATTTTTATCCGTTCATGTCGCCCTCCCCCCTCCATGCATTATAAATATTTTTATCCGTTCATCGCCCCCCCCCAAGAAAAAATCCTGGGTGCGCCACTGATCACACATCGCTGTTTGTGCTGTATTGCTTCTCGAGGGATCATACGCCATATTGAAGGTACTTTTCCTATACCAAACTGACACATCCGATTTGTTCATTGTATACATATGCTAGTTTCTATAACACCATTAATGTCTGGCGATTTCTTTTTATGCCATTTTATACCTACCTATGTGTTGTATAATGTGTATAAGTTTCATTAAATTCTACGCGTAACTTTTTGAGTAATCGCTATTTTTGTGACTTTTCCTTAATTTTTGATAACCAGTGTAGTTATGTTTCTATTTAACCCAGGGCCCGATTACGAACGCTGGGGGCCCTTGGGCAGATGCTATTTGGGGGCCCCACCTGACGAACATTTATAAAACCAAGAACTATCCATGGGCTATACATACTATTAGAAGTACTACTAAGTGCATATACCAAGGGGGTTTTGGGGCCCTCTAGCATCAGGGGGCCCTGGGCAAAGTCCCGATTTGCCCATGCGATAAAAAGGCCCTGATTTAACCACGTAAACTGTTATTCCAAATTCCAATACTCCTTGCAAATTTTGTAGTACTGTTAAACTGTTTAATCTTGTACAAACTCTTTATACGTGTGGTAATCTAGCCGAATACTCGTGCTTTGCAACGGAATACATGAGTACCATCCATTATGTTGTTTGGTAATTTAATTTAAAGTAATTTTAGCAATAAAGTGCTGTCATTCCTCAGAGGGATTCACCATGTAATTGAACGACCGTGATCTTGCATCACATATGGATTTAAGATTTTTTAATTTTTATTTTGGGTATTTAAGCCCCTATTTTAACCCCTTTAAAGGTTTGATTTGAAAAAAAAAAAATATCTGAGTGAGCATCTAATGGGTCATGATAAGAACCCCAATGCAACATTTCAGCGTCCTAGGCCTTATGGTTCCAGATACGAGGATAAATTTTTAAGTGAGAACCGTTTTGTAATGGAGTAAGAGAAACTTTAGTTATGAACGCAAATTGTATCACAAACTAAAATATGAACATTTTTTCACTTTTCAACATAGTCACCATTAACATTTAAACATCTGTCAAGTCGTGTCACCAGCTTTTAGATCCATCATCAAAGAACTCTGCCGCCTGACCGTTAAACCAGTTAGTAACAGTTTCTTTCAACATGTCATCATTTTCCAAGCGCTTTCCACCAAGAAATTCCTTACGTTTTGGAAACAGATGAAAGTCTGATAGTGCTAAGTCAGGGCTGTATGGTGGATGATCCAGTAATTCCCAGTTAAAATTGTCCAGTTGCGTCTTTGTTCTTGCCGCAACGTGAGGCCGAGCTTTGTCGTGAAGCAGAACGACGCCGCTAGAGAGCAGCCCCCGCCGTCGATTTTGACAATTTTCATTGGGAATTACTGAATCATCCACCATACAGCCCTGACTTAGCACCATCAGACTTTCATCTGTTTCCAAAACTTAAGGAATTCCTTGGTGGAAAGCGCTTGGAAAATGATGACATGTTGAAAGAAACTGTTACTAACTGGTTTAACGGTCAGGCGGCAGAGTTCTTTGATGATGGATCTAAAAGCTGGTGACACGACTTGACAGATGTTTAAATGTTAATGGTGACTATGTTGAAAATTCAAAAAATGTTCATATTTTAGTTTCCGATACAATTTACGTTCATAACTAAAGTTTCTCTTGCTTCATTACAAAACGGTTCTTACTTAAAAAATGACCCTCGTATATAGTAATCAGTCAGTCAGTGGTATTTGGCTTTTATATGTATACTAGCTGAATACCCGTGCTTCGCTACGGAATACATTTTAGGATAATTACAATGAAAAATAATGAAATTGCTTTTTAGAGGATTTCCTTTTAACAATAGTTTTTGTTTCTTCATTGGGCGGAACTAATATTACCTTAGTCCAGGAAATAGAGGATGAAAAAAGGGGGTTATCTTGCAAAAGGTCGCACAGTTCTGATTTTTTGATATGTTGTGTATATCAGGTTCCTAGTAAAAAACCTAAGTTTTCGACCTTCTCCCTGTGCGAAAACCCCTAGAAAAAACCTAGAGTTTTTTCAATTTTTGCTCATATCTTCGTATTCATACATTTTTGAGACAAACTTTCAGTACAAAACTTGTAGAAAATAAAATTTATTACAACTTTGATATGTAAAGTTTTATTCCATGACCATTGGCTCCGGCGCTACGGTCCGCCAAAGTTGAGCAAAATTTTCAAAAACGACAAAAATGTCATATCATTGTCAAATTTACCTAGATTATCAATACTATCTACTGGTCACCTCTGAAGAGAAGATCCCTCAAAAACCGGTCCCTCTTGAGCAGTTCTTTTTTCACGAGGGAGGGAAAGTGTCAAAAGCTACGGTCAACGAAAGAGGAGGAGACTCACCAAACACCCACTTTTGCCAAATAACGGTATTTGCCCCAAGGAAGAGTCGAACAGGTGTTTCTTTCTTCTGTCGTTGGGTAATGTTTTACCCTAAGAAAAGACAGTGTTTACAAGAGACAAGTGGGGAGGAATACACATCTGCAGTTAACAACTGAAAAGAAATTTCTGACACTATAACTATTGGAATATTAACTGCCGTGATTTGCTGTATAATCTGAAATGTTCAAACGCTGATTTCTTATGTCTATTTTCCAAGTTATTAACTTGAAACAAAGCAAAACATCTTTCACGTTTTCATTTAATTTTTAAACTGGGCAAAAATAGGGCTAACAAAAACCAAATTATGAGAAGATATTTCACAGAGGATGAAATTAGAGTTTGACAAAATATTTCCCTAGTTAAATTGCGGGAAATGGGAAAATTTTATAAAGTATTGAAAAAATAAGTTGCATGAGATTTTTCATTTGAACAGGTCATTAGTGTAGTCATCATAACACTTTAAAGGGCAGTAAAAAATAAGATATATAAGAAATGCTTCACATAAATCCAAAAATCGAATTTGCCGAAACTCTGATAGTAATCAACTCTGTACAATACATGGAATGAAAAAAAATGTATAATTAAAAACTACACTTCAGTAGTGTCATTTTTATAATTTATTCGTGCTGTCATCGGTTTCTGAAAGCCCATTTGTTTTATATTTGCATCAATTATTCATATAACTGGCCACACTTATTATTTTAAATGAAAAGAAAATTATCGAAACAGATCGCGTCTCCTATAACGAAAGAAAAAACTAATAATTGCATAAAACCAAATACCCAGAAATCTGCATCTATAATAATACATTTTTGTATGATCCTGCATTTATAAAAGGAAACATGATTCTAAATTTTATTGAGGATTTCCGAAACTCCCTCACATTACTTCATGAAATAGTAAGTAGTACGATGCAGGGTTAAAAGTTTCAAAATACGTTGATTACATGAAAATAGAAATTAAAACATGCGATGATTTTCTAAAAGTCTAAATAGTTAAAACTTCATAATTTTTTTAATGCCTTTAAGAGCGATAAATACTTTCCGAGGGAAATGGTATTGGGGTGTTGATTATCCCCGACCCCTCATTTCGAGAATCGACCTCTCCGAGGCAGCAATCTTAAAACCAGTTCCTGGTCTCTTCTGAAGGGAGGTCTGCAGTACCAACACCCCCTATATCGGATATAGGGGGTGTTGGCAGTACTCATTTTTCACTCGTTACTACTTCAAACATGAGTTACAAACATGAATTACATGAATTTAACGGCGTGCGCACAGGTGGGGGTGGTCGAAAACTTGGGTTTTTTACTATGAACCCGATATATACAACATATCAAAAAATCAGAAATTTCCGACCTTTTGCAAGGTAAAACACCTCTATTCCCTGGTTACATGTTGATACAAAAGTAACGAATTGACACACGGCACGAACACCGGAGACATGGTCACGTGACATAGCAGGTGCTGAAAAGGAGAGTCTATTTGTATGTGGGGGAGGGGAGAAAAAGGTTTTAACATTAACCAGAGAAGTGAGCTCTGTAACTGTACGAGATGAAACAGTAATCAGGACCGCCGTCAACTGAGCCAGGGCCCGGGGCAAAATAATACAGCGGGCCCCCTCTCCACTCAATATTTGAACATTGTATACATTTTTTAGTCAACTCTTATTTAACCGGGCCCCCTGCCAGCCCGGGCCCCTGGGCATTTGCCCCCTTTGTTCCCCCCCTCCTGTCGCCGGCCCTGACAGTAATGGTTAATCCACTCTGTCATGCTTTTTCAGAGAATGTGCATTGCTAAGCAGTCAGATGAAGATTTCGAAAACTATTTTACTTATGAATTAGCCCCTTACGCAATGTCTTTATTTACAGAAGCTGGAATGCGCAAGGGCACAAAGTCAACTCTGTATTCTGCTTTTACATCATTACCTATCACCACGGACCTCCCATCAAACCGTGTTGTGATAGTAGATGGTGGTTTCCTTCTTCATAAAGTTGTTTGGAATCGAGGTCACACTTTTTATGAGATTTGTAAAGGGTATGTGAAATTCATTCAAAATCACTACGGTGCCAACGTTATGGTAATTTTTTATGGCTACCCTCATCAGGATCCTGAGATGAAAAGCACTAAAAGTGCAGAAAGGTACAGACGAAGTCGCATATCCAATTAGAGTGATGTAATTTTTGAAAGGACTACACTACTTCGTGCCCCAGGAAAAATTTCTCTCAAATGAAAACAATAAACGTCGATTTCATTGAAGAGGAATGAACTTGAAGATGCTAATATAGCAGTGAAACAGGCTGCAGAAGATGCTGACGTCTTAATTGTCAACTCTGTAATATCCCTAGTTTCACAATATGATGCTGTGGAGATCATAGGGGAGGACATAGATCTTGTCCTATTGACAGGTCTTGCTCCTCCTTCTCTTCCAATCTATTTCAGAAAACCTGGGAAAAGTAGTGCTCCAGACTCATTGTTTTCCGGATCATCATACAGATATTCAACGTCGGAAAATGTCCTTCTTATCCACGCTTTGAGTGGCTGTGATACCACGTCCTCAATTTTTGGAATCGGCAAAAGCAAGTCTAGCTCTCTCTTTGAGAAACACCCGGAGTTACAAGAAGTAGCAAGTGTATTCCGAGATTCAGGTGTCAGTGCGTCTAGCATCGCTGAAGCAGGAGAACAGATACTGGTAGCTTTGTACGGTGGTGAAAAAAACAAAACATTGGAAAGTTTACGCTACCATATATTTACAAAATCTGCAGCTGGAAGTAAATTCCTTTTTGCTAAATTGCCACCTACAAAGGACGCTGCCATGCATCACATATTTCGTACGTACCACCAAATCCAGACGTGGTTAGGTGTGTACAAGAATCCACTGGAATGGGGATGGATGAGAAGCTGTCAAGGACTTGACCCAGTAAAAACCAAGAGAGATCCAGCTCCTCAATCACTTCTCCAATCCATTTCCTGCAGTTGCAAAAAAAGGATGCAACAAGGCTTGTGGCTGCAGAAAGGCAGGGTTGAAGTGTTCTTCCATCTGTAAGCACTGTTGCGTGATCTTTGAGAACTCTATGGATATTTTTCTGGATGAAGATGCAGAAGATGATGCCTTTATTTATCTTCTAGAATAGATTGATAGAGCAGAACAGCTGGAAGAACCAATCGAGTTGTCAAGACCGACAACCAAACGGAGAAAACTATGAAATTTTCCTGCCGTTACATTTCCTTTAGGATTCATACTATATATACCTAGGCTTAATTATTCCATGTATCTTAATTTAATATGAATTAATAGTTATGTTTAATGTTTGGAATTGTTGACTATTTTGGCCCTATTTCGTTTCCTTGGTATTTCTTTTATAACACTATTAAGAAAGAACTACAGTTTTTTTTACTGGAAAATTGGCGTTTTTCCAAATTCTACTTCATTCTTATTTATCAGTGTAGCACCTTTGCTAATCATCATGATAAAAACTTTTAACACGCGAATCTTAGCAAATTTCATCTTGTATAAATTTTATGAACATTTTTCTCTATAAAATACTGGTTAGAAGATATGAAGGAAGAACTAAAGTTTTTGATGTAAAAAATTGTGTTTTTGAAAATTTTGCTCAACGTTGGTGGACCATAGTGCCGGAGCCAATGGTGATGGAATAAAACTTTAGGTATCAAAGTTATAGTAAATTTTATTCTCTACAAGTTTTGTATCGGAAATTTTTCTCAAAAATGTACGAATACGACGATATGAGCAAAAAATTGAAAAACTCCAAAATTCTTGAGGTTTTTTTGCGCCCCACGGGGCGCACACAGGGGGGAGGAGGTCGAAAACTTAGGTTTTTTTACTAGGAACCCGATATATATAAATCGGGTCGCAAAATCGATGCCAATGATCGAAAATGGGGCTGCTTGTTCCACTCGATCAGCTGGTAATGCAGCAACCACTTGGTTTCCAGGAGAAGAATTGAATCTCTTGCATATAACACATTTTCCGATAATTGATTTTATCATTTGCCTGGCCTTTAAGATCCAGTATTTTTCTCTCAATTGTACAAGAGTGTGAGATACACCTGAATGAAATACTCTTTCATGGGAATTCCAAATTAATAATTCTGTTAACTTAGATTTTGAAGGAAGAATAATCGGATGTTTTTCATCAGTTGATATATGAGCTTTCTGAAATCGTCCTGAGACTAGCAGGATAGTTTCGTGATCTAGAAAGGGGTTTAAACATAACAGTTTAGAATCTTTCGGTAAGGGTCTACTATTTTTCAGGCAATTAATTTCTTCTGAGAAAATTTCTTTTTGAACAACTTTGATCCAAAACTGTTCCGCATTATTGAGTTCGTCAGATGTGAGAGGATCCTTCTGCCCACGTTTGCCTTTTAGTACATCAACGAAGCGTAGTACCCATGCAGTCACTCTTAACAGCCTATTCAAGTCGCTAAATCTGTCAGGATCAATGATTTTTTCATGAACAATTGTTGAAATAACAACAACTTTAGATCTATATTCAGATTCGATCTCTGAGCCGATAGAGTCCTTTTTTAAACATTTTTCCTTAGGCCAAGTGTTTTCGGGATAAGTCAACCATTCGGGACTATGCCACCACTTTTGTGAGGTTAATATATCTTTGCTAGCTAATCCTCTCGTCAACAAGTCTGCAGGGTTATGTTTGCCTATGCAGTGCTTCCAAGCACTGGGGGCTGTAAATTCTTGAATTTCTGTGACTCTATTAGCCACAAACGGCTTCCATTTAGACGTCGATCCCCTTATCCAGTGGAGCACAATCGTAGAGTCACTCCACAAAATGACCTTTTCAAGATCTTTGAAAACTTTCTTTAAATGTTTTGCTATTCTTGTAGCTATTATAGCACCCATTAATTCCAACCGGGGCAATGTTAACTTTATAAGTGGTGCTACTCGAGCTTTAGATATAACGAAACTGGTGTTATAAGTGTCACTTGATGTTTTATATCTGAAATAGGCTACAGCACCAAAAGCTTTTAAAGAAGCGTCCGAGAATACATGTAACTGTAAAGCTTTTCCGCCTATTAAATTCGTGTTGAAAAAGTAGTACCGAGGAATATTCAAATTTTGCAATTCTTTAATTTCCTTACACCAAGTTTGCCATTTTCCTTTAATTTCTCCCGAAACCTCTTCATCCTATTCTACACCAAGTTGCCACAACTCTTGTAAAAGGCATTTTATTCGAATTAAGAATGGAGATATAAACCCAGAAGGATCGAAAATTTTTGCTGCAGTGTGAAGAACAATTCTTTTCGTACATTTGTTGTCATCCAAATTTGACAATAAAGATTTTAAGTCAAGCCCTAGTGTATCTTCCTTGTTATTCCAATGGAGTCCTAACACTTTCAAATGTGAATCAGACTGTTCATTTATTTCAATTAAAGGACTAGAATTCTCCCATATTTTTTAAAATTCCTTAGCATTTGTATCAAACTTTCTCATAGTCATGTTCGCGTCTTTCAAAATCGAAACAGCATCAGCTGATAGCTTAAATGCTTCTTGTACCGTGGAACCTCCATAAAAAAGATCATCTAAGTATAAGGATGTAGATGACATTTCATACGCTTGAGGATTTGTCATTTCATATGCTTTAAGGTGAGTCTTGATAGTTGCAGCCAAAACATAAGGCGAGTTCGTGGCACTGAAACATTTTCTATTGAAATGGTACATTATTATGGGCTGATTTTTGTCACAATTTTTATAATATAGGAAACACAAGTAATTCCTGTCAAAGTCCGAGACTTGAATTTGAAGGAAAGCTCCAGCTATATCTCCACAAAACCCAATTTTGTGTTCTGTCAATTTCAAGATAATGTCTACCAGATTTGGATTTAAATTTTCTCCTGAAAGAAGACACTCGTTAAGACTACTGTTAGTCCCTTGTTTACTGCTAGCATCGTAAACTACCCTTGTTTTTGTACCAGAAGAATTTTCCCTGAAAACATCTCGATGTGGCATGGTGTACCCAAGAAAACAACTATCGTTGCACACTTCGATAATTCCTTCTTTTAATTGTTCCTTCATAATAGGGATGCGACATCGATGGCGATGTTTTAAACATCGATTTATTGAAGCCGATTTTTTTAACATCGATGTTTTGTGCTCGATGTTTTTTTAAAATGAAAATGTACCATAATAATAAAAAAAAATTAACCACGTAGAATAATTTCCCCACTCATTAAATGTAAGTCTGAATTCTGAAAAGAATGAATACAAAAGGGGGAACGATTAGAGACACGTGGCAATGAACAACCAATGAATAATAATTATATGCCCCTATAGCCCCAATAATTGTTATTTATAGTAAAGAAAAATTAAGTTTATTCAGTTTTCCCTCATACGTTGGTTTTGCATCAGTACTTCAAATTGTGTAAACATATCTAATTTTCTTTTGTATTATTTAATTTGAAAATAAAAGATTTGTTAATAAATTGCAATAATTTCTTCCTCAATTTTCTGGTAAAAGTAATGAAATGTGTAAAGGAAATTCTGCGATATGCGCTGACTCTAGCAACCAAGTTTTTGTCATTTGTATCAGCCCAACCTAAGAGTAAAATTAAACCCCCCCCCCTCCTCCATAACTAACCGAAGTAACATTAATCTTAGAGGTTACTAAATCAGTTTTTAAAAAATGAAAGTTCATAAACACCGATGTTTAAAAACATCGATGGTTTTGGGGCGATGTTTTATTAGCATCGATGTTTTAATATTGAATATCTATGTTTCAAAACATCAATGTTTTGTTGTCGATGTCGCATCCCTACTTCATAACAGCATTATATCTTTCAAATAATAATTCATCCCTTTTAAATCGTTTCTCTAGCACAATGAACCTCCTTTTCGCAACAAAATTATCACAAATTTTCCCGTGCAAATTCTGATTTCCATAAAAGCGGAGTCTCATATCTCCCATTTACAAATCGCAACCTTTCTTTAAATGCCAACATAGTAGCTGAATTAGTTTCGTTTATTTCCTGACCAGACAAAAAGGATTCGATGTTCCATAAACACTTCAAATCGTTTTCTACTGGCATACAAATAGCTTTCAAACATGAAGTTGTATCTTCTATAGGCGTCTTCCGTCCTGCTACCGTAATTCTAAACAGCGTCTCTTGTAGAAATAATTGCTTGTTTATTCTTTTAAGCTCTCCTATCATAGTAGAAAACATAAAATCTTAACCCAGGAGAATTTGAATGGGATTCGATTCATTCAATGAGTCAGCGAGTTCATATCAATCTGGAAATATGTTTTGGAATAACTTAGGGTCAATGTTGCTGACCGGCGCTAATCTCTTCGGTTACTAAAGCTTGGATAATAGTGAATTCGTTTGGGTTAAATCTACTTCGTAGAGTAATATTCACTAGATCGCATTCCAACTCGCAAGGATTTCGATTTGAAAATGTATAAACAAGAAGCTTTTCTTTCCCTGAGCATTTTACGTTTAAGGCTCTTGTCAAATCTTTTCCAATAAATGTTTTTTGAGAACCGGCACCATATAATAATCTGGCAATTACCCTTTTAGATCCACTTTCTGCCTAAACAGTAGCAGTTTGAAGTAAAGTGGTATAATTTTTCATTGAATTATTGGGCTTAAGAAGAGATGACATGACAGTTTGATCATCTGGAATAGGAGTAACTTCGGTTTTCTCTTGATTTTGAATTTGAGGTATAATTTTATTTTTTTGTCTTGGGGCAAAATAATGAATTATGCTGTAAACTCAGGCAGGTTTCACAAGGTTGAATTTTTTCTTTACACTGGTTAATTAAATGCTTGTCAATTAAACAGCGGTAACAGCGGCCATTTTTTTTTCAACTTATAACGTTTTTGTTCATTCATGAAGGTTTTACATTTTAATCCAGTATGTGAATTAGAATTACAAAATATACAACCGTTTTTCACAATAGCATTTAAAACAGATGATGTTGGGATATTAACTTTTAGAGTGAAATAAAAATTGTATTTCAAATTAATTAATTTCAGTTATGAGTTATGCAGATAAAAAATGTTTTTGTACCGATACATGCGTTTCCATATCTTAATAAAGTTTGACCACTCAAACTTCATAGCATGACAAATATTATTGATAACACATAGTTGGAATTGGAATATCAGCCAATGTTTATATAAAAATCAAATGCACTTTTTAAGTTCCTGTTTTATTTTTCTTTAGTTCTAATACAGGAAGGAATTCAACAAACATTAATTTCTTAGATATCTTGAAAAACTTTGTTTTGTTACTTTTTCGAAATATTTACACTAGAGTGAAAAGAAAATTGTATTCCAAATAAAATAATTTCACATATGACGTTATGCAGATTACAAATTGTTTTTATACTGATACATGCGTTTGCAGAAATTTATAAAAATTAAATCACTCGAAATTCAGAACTTTTCCAATGCTATTGATAACATTGGAATGCCGGTGTAATCAATATCGGGCCCTTTTGAATCCTAATCTGGCATTTTAATTTTTTCTCAGAATTACTTTTTCGCCCCCCCCCCCCCCCGCAGTTATCTATACATCATCTGAATGGCATAATGTACACTTTCCCCAGCCTTTCCTATTTTAAGCATTTAAGTTTAAGTTATTTGGGGAAACTTTGCGCTTTCAGAAATATGGGCTTAACGTCACTTTTTGACCACAGCGTTTCTTGGTGTGCATTATTTGTATTAAATCAAACACAGTAACGGAATAAAGTACCATACTAAACGAAAAGTGTGAGAATATCGAGCTATGTTTCATGGTTGGCCAACTGAGCGTTAATGGTTAAAAGCAGATAATTATTACTCAGGTTTGCGAATGCATCTGGAACTGAAAAATCTCACTTAGAATGGAGTCACTTATTAAGAGATTTATCCGTTATTAAGAGACTTTCTCAATGGAGCTAGTCTAATTTTTTTTCTTTCTCGTTTTTCTCAAAATTTATTAATTTTTTAGTGTTTCGCAATAATTTGATTAACCTAAAAACAATACACGTAATAATATAGAACTTACCTTACACAAATTTCATTAAAAAGAACACAGACTACAAAATATCAGAGACGTGTCACAAAAAATCATATTTAAATCATACAATTTTAACCCTGCAATACAAATTTCAAAGAGTAAAAATTAATATTTCAGACTAAAGTGGTTTTTCTTTTAAAAATATTTCCAAATTATCAGAATCCAAATACAGGTAGCCCTCCTACAGCACGGCTTCTTACAACACGGTTTCGCTCTAACACGATAAGATAAATTGCGGGTACCCTCGTATAACACTGCAACCTGCCAGGCCCTGATTTTCCATTAGGCCCTGTAGGCCCGGGCCTAGGGGCTCCCGAATGTTGGGGGCCCCAAAAAAATTTTAATTTTGAAAGGAAGAAAAGAGAAAATTCCCAATTCAATTTTCATTTTTTTAAATACCTTTTTTAATAGTAATTTTTTTTAATATATCCTTTCAAATTTGATTGATTGATTGGTTCATCATATGTATAGTTATATGTATAGTTCATCATATGTATGTTACAGTGTATATAAGGGATTAATAAGTTTTTCTAGTTGCATGATATTGGTGTTTTAATGACGAAGTGAATATGTTGTATCGCTTTTCATTATTGGATAAAGCTCTAGGCTTCTACGCTTCTAATAGCCAATTCTTGGTAAAATGGTAGATTCACAATGATTCATGATTATTTTTTTTGTGTGTCAATTTTGGAAATTTTATGCCCACATCAGTATTAGGGGGGGGGGGGATGCATCCCGAGTTGTGCCTATAGTCAAGAATGTTCTAAATCGGGCCCTGCAACCTGCAACCTGTAACACGATTTCGTTCTAACACGATAAAAAAAAAATGCGAAAACCTTTGTACAACACTGTACTTCTACAGCACTAGATAACATGATTTTTGTTTAACACATTTAAAAACTAAAGTACCTTAAAATAATGACGGAAGGAATAATGAACTATAGAAGCTTTACATGAAAATGTATAAACAAATTATAATTTATTCATTTATAACTCTATTCTGATGTCATAGCAGAAAGCGTCATGCACAGTTTACACGTGTGACGTATTATCCCCACGTGGCCGAACGCTGCGTCGTTCGAATTCGTGTTGATGACGCCGGCAGATGCACTTTTGATTTTGCTGAGATTAGATGTACATTTTGATCTCTTTATGAGAAGTTTGATTTGATCCTGTCATGCCGGAGTAAAGCCGGAAGTTTCTTATATGGAATTTAAATAAAAATTTTTTGTTTTTAATAAGTTTTCGGAACGTAACCCCCCTTTTTGTACTGGCTCTGGGTCTCATATAATACGGTTTCACACAACACGGCATTTTCTCTCGAGCTTATTTATAAACCAGATGCCAGATGACCCACCTACTTACATCCATTATAACGGATTAACACGGCATTTTCTAGGAACCTATCTACCGTGTTATAGGAGGGTTACCTGTATATATATATGTAGGACGGTGTCTAGGGGTAAGTAACTTTACGGAAAGAATTATACGAAAAGAACAAAAAGATTAATATCTAAACTAACATTTTATTTACTTTTAAACACATAAAGAAAAGACATCACGCTATTTACAATTTACAAAGTTACGAGGAAGGTAAATTAAGGTTTTACTACAGAGCATGGTTCACCTGTGAGATGGGGACTCCGAAATATCCCAATTCGTTTAGCGAATTCGATAAAAACGCGACGCGGGAAAGGCACGACTTTACTCGTCCATGGCAGCGGGGGGTCTGCCAGTGAGCTTCAAATGCTCTCCGAAAAGGTGACGTCACGCGCGCGCAAAGCTTTCCTATTGGACGCTTAAGCCCAACGGAATAAAATTCGTTCAGGTCGAAGTCTCCATCTCTCACAAATCAATTTTCTACATATATATATATATATATATATATATATATATATATGTAATAAATTAAATATTAGGCCCTCCATTCTATCAGTTAAATTCCCTTTCCTAAATCCAATCCCCAGTAACATTACTTTAGCGCTTTAAAAACCCATAGCAACAGAACTTTCCATAAAACAGCAAACGTTGCATTTCTACACGTGTATACGTCTCGATAAAAGCGTGGGTTCGCATCGCCAGCCCAAAAATTCCGCTGACATTTCAAAACAACAGCCACATGTACCTCGCTTCTAGCGCGTAAGGTTGAAAGGTGATATTGCACTTCGCTCCGAGCATCTGAAATGAAAGGACGTATGTTACTATCGCTCCTAATAAAACGATTCGACCCGACTGCTTCAAAATTTTAATTCCTTTCAGGCTGAGTCTAGCTCCAGCCATGTAAATTTGAGCTAGTTTTCCTTTTCAGGTTGCATTTTAAGAACGAGATGTAATGATTATATTACATATATATATATATATATATATATAATTTTTTTACATGCATGTATGGGTGGTCCTGCCTGTGTACTGTTTCATATAAGCGTCCCGAAGGAAGAAATTAAGTCCGATTCTCACTAATTTGGACCACATGGCTGGGGAAGAAGCAAGCGGACGGCCGAGCATCATTTAGGTTCTAAGTTTCCAATTAGGGTCCCACTGATATAAACAGGCTGTCCAGTTTGGAAAGATAGAAAGACGCTCCCTACGACTAGGCAGATTAGATGGGGAAACCGCAAACGCTGACGGTGGAAAATTCCGATAGAAGATTCGAGAAACGGAATTTTCCAGATCCTTCTGGAAGAATGAAAGGGGAGATAAAAAGTGGTTTCTCGGAGGAGAGGACAGACAGACCTTTTTCGACTGACCAGCGAGCTGCTGCTCTGAGGCAGAGACGTTGTTTTAGAGCGAGCCATTGCCTCTGCTAGCAAATGAATTACTATGTATCGGATTTTAACATTGTACATATTGTAGTATAAAAGTAAAGAGGTCTGAATAAAAGACTTGTATATACTTTAAATTAAGTCCCTGTCCTCGCTGTATGCTGTATACGATATGAATGCTTCATCGAGATTCTTGGTTACTGTGGGCCATGACACTACAGCATGCTTGCAGAAGATCAGGATACTGCTGTCTCCCTTTTGCGCACACGACAGAGCCTCATGGACCTGGTCTAGCATTTTCTAGTCCAGGGCGCTTAGCAACAACAACATTTCAGAATCCAGCAACGCATTACCTGTCAATAAACTGTATTTAAAAGTTTTATAAATATTATAAAGAGAAACGATTTTATGTTGACAGGCAATTTAAGGCGTAGCAGAAGTCCATTTCTCAGGAGGTTTTATTGTCTGTTTTTTTATCAGAAGTTTTCAGAACTTATATCCCAAATTACTAAAATAAGAATCGCTCTCTATACAACCTTCAAGTACGAAGTTTTATAAGAGAATGTGAGAAAAATAGAACGCCATTTGACTTCCTCTGTTACAACAAGAACAATCATTACAACAATAATTTTTCAGTTGTTTGGTTTTATTAGTTGCACTTATTATTGCATGAATGTAAGGTATTTTCCATTGTTAACGCCTCTAGGCAGTAAACAAAATTTAAATGTAATTATAAGAAGAAAACAGTATTTCGCATCTAGACGAGTTGTTCTTAACGATAGTTTATGGGCTTCTAAGGCAGAAGAGGTAAACTTTTCTGTCAAGGCAGCATAGAATTCCTGACGGAGAGCTGATCATGAGGACAGCCATGTGGACTATTTACTGTATTTAATTTTAAATCCGACATCAAAGTCTTCCCCAGAGAAATAATTAGAAATGTCCCGAGGGGTGAGGTAACATGCTTCGCGGATGGCATGTGTATCTCCAAGTTATCTGGTTTACCTATACCTCGTATGTCGTGCTAAGGAGCCTATAATGAGGGCGAATCCTTGAGTCCATGTTTTCCTTGTATGTTACTATTGCTTATTTTTATTAGGGTGTTTTCCATGCATTTCTTTACACGACCAAAAGTAGAAGACACTTTTTTTCTTTGGTGGACAGTAATGACTTCAAGCAGTGGCGTACGCGGGGGGGTGGGGGGGGGGGTGATGGGGGTTATAACCCCCTCCCCATTGGTTCTGATTACATATATTATTTAATTAGGTTTAAGCTTTGCACTGATTGCTCAAAACTACTCTTTCATAGTAAACCCCCCCCCCCTTAGAAAATTTCTGTGTACGCTGCACTTCAAGTGATGCCAGTCACCAGTAAATATTTTGAATAATTCCACTCTAAAGGTACCTGTCTTCACACCTTTATGATACTCTTTTAAAGCAAATGTCACTTGAAAAAGCACATTTTATGAGCTTTCAACTGCATATAAACTAAGTCATTTCAAATTTTTTACAGAGGATGATCTGTAAATTATTTCCATAAGGTTTTTATAGGGACCCATTTTGAGAGAACGGCTGGATGCAAATACAGTGATTTCCGCTTATAAGAATCACGTTTGTTATTACTGTTTTTCATCCTTATAAGCGCTTGATTCTTATAGCCGAAATTTAGGTTTTTGGACAGGCACACACACACACACACACCTATATATACATATATGAGATAATTTACCATAAAATACTCTTTAATTTACGTCAATTATCTTTTATTAAAATTATTTTTTACAATTTTTAAAATACAACTTAATTTCTAGACCTATAAGTAGATACACATGATTATAGTAAGAGAAGAAAATAATCCAACATACCTGCTTAACAGTTTTAACATTTCAACTACAGGAAGGGAGCAGGAAAAAGTTTTCTATAGTAATTTGACGTCATGAAGTTTTCAGGAGGCTGTTTATACCTTTTTCAATACTAATAGTCTCAGACGAAGATTCACCTTCTAGCTTACGTTTCACGATTTGATAACGTGCTGAATCTACTAATGTCACGTTTGCCTAAGTGATAGTGGACACTTCACCGAAGATTTATGTGTTTCAGGGTCCAGGAAGCCGCGACCAGGATGTGGGAGGTGGGAAAAAAGAGTCCCTATTTTTGTTTGTCAGTGGAGAAAAGTAAAATCGGACCCGGACGGGAAAAGATGCCCCCGGGTCAAGCTAATAGGACAGTGTTGTGCTAAAGCGTTTAAGGGGAAACTATTATGTTATGTCTAACAAAGAAAGGGGTGAATTTTACGACTATATTCCATCCCATTTTATCAATCGTTCTTTATAAAAAAGAAAGAAAGAACTTCGTGCCTTTTGAGGGTGTAATGACTTACGCCCCTTTCACACTCGGAATTCCTGAGAGAGCCTAACGGCAAGACGTCCATTATCAATCTACCGTATTCATCGGTGACAGTCGCTTTGTCACCAAATTGTGGCAGACGCCGCGTCGCCATCGGACAATTAGGAAGCCGTCTTCTGTAAGAAATCCCCCTGCTTGCAGACAAAGCCTGTCCAGAGGATAATCACCTAGCCTTTTAGCGGAAGACGCGGAATGGTCTAAAGACGGTCTACAAAAAGGGTTCAAAGGGAGCTCGCTTCAACCACCCACAGAGATGGGCGAGGATATATAGTCGCCACCTTGATGTAAATGGGAGCAGTTGACTTCGTTTTTACAGGTGTGAAGAACCCTCGTCGTCGAACGCGTGCCAGAGGAGGAGAGCCTGCCGTGTTCCATTATGATATCCCGAATCCCGCGAAATAGCCTCAGATAGTGCTTATTTTTTTGTAATTATTGTATAAAGCCTATTTTTAATCTAGATGCAAATAAAGCATTTTGTAAATATTAAAGGCTGTCAGTCTTGGTTTTAGGCGAAGTCCTTACAGACTGTTATTAAATGGTGTCAGAAGAGTCATAGGATATCAGTGATGAACGAAAGGATTACAGGTAGGCCGATTCTTTTTATCAGATTCTGGCTTTGATTTAAAAACTAAATAATGGTTTTATATAAATGCAATAAGTAAAAATTATTTTATTGTGTTTTTAAATGGTATATTTATAAGTAGCCATTTAGAGTTCGTATTAAGAACTGATATTTTAGAAATTTTGATGAATTAAATCAATTTCTGTGTTTTTTTTTAAATGGTATATGTACAAGTTAACCATTTAGAGTTCGTATTAAGAACTGATATTTTAGAAATTTTGATGAATTAAATCAATTTCTGTGTTTTTTTTAAATGGTATATGTACAAGTTAACCATTTAGAGTTCGTATTAAGAACTGATATTTTAGAAATTTTAATGAATTAAATCAATTTCTGTGTTTTTTTAAATGGTATATGTATAAGTAGCCATTTAGAGTTCGTATTAAGAACTGATATTTTATATTAGAAATTTGGATGATTTAAATCAATTTCTGTGTTTTAATGGTGTATGAGTTAACCATTTGAAGTTCTAAGTAGGAACTATTGTTTTAGGAATTGTGATAAGTAAAACCAATTTCTGTGTGTTTTTATGGTATATGAATGAGTAACCAGTTAGTGTTCAAGTAAAGAACCAATTTTTGTTTGTTAGGAATTGCAATAAGTTTAGCAAATTTCTGTGTTTTGTTAATTGCAAATACTGTATGATTTTCTCTATTTTTAAAGAAAGTGAATTTTTTTTTGCTTTTGATAATAACAGTGTGTATTTAGTATTTTTTTTTCTTTTAATAGTAACAGATATATTTAAGTTTCTTATGCTTTGATATTAACAGTGATAATTTAGTATTTGTGTATTACTGTGTGGGAAATCTATATAGAGTGTTGATTAATTTGAGAATTCTGTTTATGTGTATTCTGTATAAGAGTTCGGTATTTTGATTTGATAGGTATTGAGTAAATTGTGAATGTTTATATTGTGCGGTGCTAGTTTGGTGTTCATAAGGGCTAAAATTATAGTTCGGTCTAAAATTGATCAGTTTTGAACTTGTTAGTTCCGGTTAGGACACATACCGTCGGAAGGTATAGCTAGTAGCTGAGGGATAATTTTATTGTTTATCATAAAATTAGTAACCCTAAAGTTAGAAAAATGTCCTTTTTAAATAAGGGTAAGAAAGAGGATCTTTTAGAACTTTTAGAAGAGTTAGGAGGACAAGCTGACGATACGCTTAGGGTCTACGAAATTAAGAAGATCGTTACAGAAAATGAAAATTACGTCGAAGAAGACGCTAGACTCGCACTAGAGCGTATTATTGAAGATAGAAAGGAACGTGAAGAGAGACTTCGCCAAGAAGAAGCGAAACGAGAAGAGAGAGAGAGAGAAGAAGAAGCGAAACGAGAAGAGAGAGAGAGAGAAAGAGAAGCGAAACGAGAAGAGAGAGAGAGAGAAAGAGAAGACAAAATTCGTCAAGACCAACTTACTCTCGAAATAAGGAGACTGGAATTAGGAATTAATGGAGACAATAGAGCCCGAAATGTGAGGGACAGAGATGCAGACGCAACTCATTCAGCTCCTTAAAACCATACAGAAATTTGACGAGAAACTGGACGAAATGGGCCTGTACCTAATAAATTTCGAGAGGAGAGCAGAGATGGCGGGAGTCCCTAAAGAAGAGTGGGTGCCATATTTGTTAGGGGTACTAACCCCAGAAATTTCCAACATGATGGCCAGAGAATCGCCAGAACAGGCAAAAGATTATGACTATGTCAAAGAGATGATTCTCCAGAGATTTAGGATGAATACAGAAAAATTAAAACAACTGTTTTATCGCCATCCTAAACTCGCAGATAAGTCATGGAGGAATTATGCCCATGAGCTTAGTGGCTATTATGATGAATGGATAGTAGATTTAGAAATCACTACATTTAAGAAACTGAGAGACCTACACATAACGGAACAGATGAAGAGACGGGTACCTGCCGATATAAAAGATCATTTTTTGGAGCAGTGGATGCAGATTAATACTCCTTTAGAATTAGCGGAAAAAATCGATAAGTATGAAAGCTTACAAGACAGTTTCCGAACAAGAGAATTCCCAAAGAATCAAAAGTCCACAGATAAAATTAATAAGCCATTTAAAAATAACCATAATTTTAAGGAAGAGAAGAAAGAAAAAAAAGATGTGGAAAAAGAAGCTTCTAGTGGACAAAACAAGGAAAGAATTTTTGAGAAAAGAAAACAGCTCCGTTGTTACGAGTGTGGTTCTTATGACCATCTGAGACCACAGTGCCCTAAACTTAAAGAGACGGAAATTATCGCGGCAACAGAAACTAGTGGAGGAGACTCGAGTGGCGTGATGACTCCTTATATCAGTCAGGGAGTCGTTAATGGAAAATCTACGTCTATTCTGAGAGACACAGGAGCGAGCATTGATCTGAATTCTAAAAATTTGGTACAACCCCATATGTACACAGGAGAACACGTTTATGACAGTGCACCTTTGTTAGATTCATCCGTTTGCTTACCTATAGCAGAGGTCGATTTAAAATGTGAATGGGGCCACACCATAACTAGAGCAGCTGTCAGCAATACGGATTTCGAGCAGAAACACTATTTGTTAGGAAATAAAACGGCAGCCTTGCTTGAGAAGATCAACAGGAATGTAGAAGTTCCGGTGAAAAATACTGTGCAAACTCGGGCCGAAAAACTAAAATTTGATAGAGAAAGACTAGACACGGGAGATGAAATAACGAAAATAGAGCAAGTGATCCCCGGATCAGAAGCGGTAGAAGAAATCACTTCGGAAGAGAGCGCGACTATCTTGCCTCTCCAGGAGAAACAAATAATTACTCCCGACTTATTAAGACTTCACCCGAAGAATTTAGAGTTGCACAAAGTGAGGACGAAGAATTAAAAGTAATTTTGATAGGGCGAAAAAGAAGACGCACGAAGAAATAAGTACGTAGTGGTAAAAGAGATGTTATTTTACCAGAAAAAAAATAACGATGGAACCACTAGAAAACTGCTTATTGTGCCTCGAAAGTATCGAGAGAAATTAAAAAGACTCTGCCACGAACAAACTAATGTTCATTTAGGCGTTGCTAAGATGAAAGAATCATTAACTCAGTATTTTTACTGGCCATATTGTCACTTAGACATAAATGATTACGTGTCGGCTTGTGACAAATGTCAAAAGGGGAAATGTCCTAATGTTAAGAATACTGTGAAACGTCTTAACCATGTTAATTCCCGCCGAACATCAGGCTAAGCCGAAGTTTAGTCGTAAAAGTTTAAATGTATATTATAAGTATGTTGATTAATTGTAGTTTCAGTGTAAAAATGTGACCAGAAATTAATGTGTATTCGTTTGAGTAATGTTTTTTTTATGAATTGTAACATGTAATTGTTTGTAAATTTGAACGACTCGACCATAGAAGTTGAGTTTTGCTTTAAAGGAAAATTCAGGTGAAATTCCTTTGACGTTATCATAATATAACGGTTTTGTAGTGGCAAACGCCATATGACGGTTTTATGTATGCCGTGTTGGAATGCCTCAGATAGGTTTCAATTAATGTTCAATTGTAACATTTTATGTTCTGTTTTGTTTGTTGCATAAGCCAGTAGAATGCCTCAGAAAGGTGTTGGCTAACTTTTAAATGCAAATGTGTATGTTTTTGTGTATACCTAAGAAGGTAGTAATTGGAGTCAAAATGCACTCCGTGCGGTGTTTGAATACCGCAATTGGATGATTTATTGTGAAATCGATAAGTTTTGTCTGAAGAGTTGTTACGACAACAGATAAATGTAAGTGTTGTCAAAGAAACAAAGTGATTAACAGGAATGTGAGGTTTGTGAGTTTTTTTTTTGATAAGGAATGAGCCAATGAGCTATTATGTTATAATTTTATGTCAGTCAGTACTGAAAAATTAGACCCTAAATCGATTGTGAATCCTATAGTAGGATAAAATGAATATTTAAATTTAGGTCACTGATGACTGTCCACTTAAATGGAAAAGATTGGATCACAGGTAATCGTGAACGAATTAAGTTCCCTGATCCAGGATTTACGGAAAGCCGAGTATTAAATTGTTTTATAACTATAAGTGTTAAACGTATTAAAAGATAAGTAAGAAATTTAAAATTTTCATGTGTATTAGTAACCGTGATGATATGTTCTGTATGAAGTTTAGGTATCCATTTTGGATTTGTGTTTAATTTTATTTGTGTAAAGTTGTTTCATTATAACTGTGTTTAATATCAATTTGAGAATTTATTTGTGTCATGTGATCACAATTAAGGTAAATTATGGGATCCCAGTTGAGTGATTTACTAGTTATAATGTTTTTTATGTAGTGTCATGTGTATGTACTAGTGTTCTATGAATTTAATTTTTTTTTGATTGACATGTATTAGTATACGATTTTATTTAAATTTTTTGCCATGACTTGTTATATTATTGTGTAATTTTTATAATTTCTTTGCTACGGCATGTTCTCTTATTAGAGATTTTAAAGTGCGTAAATTTTAATTATAAATTCCTTTTGATGTGTTTTTAAAATGATACTTTGAAGTACAGTTAAAAATTTTCTTTCATGAAGGTAAAGCCAGAGTTTGATCAAAATTAACGGTCTACTCGTAATGTCAATTGGGCGTGCATTTGCCTTCGGGAAAAGTTTTATAATTGAAATTGTCCTGAGAAGGACCATGTTTTTGTTCTGTTTTTTGCAGGTGAAAAACTTCTGCAGAAAAACATCTGGGGAGGGGAGGAATTTAGTCTGTAATGACTTACGCCCCTTTCACACTCGGAATTCCTGAGAGAGCCTAACGGCAAGACGTCCATTATCAATCTACCGTATTCATCGGTGACAGTCGCTTTGTCACCAAATTGTGGCAGACGCCGCGTCGCCATCGGACAATTAGGAAGCCGTCTTCTGTAAGAAATCCCCCTGCTTGCAGACAAAGCCTGTCCAGAGGATAATCACCTAGCCTTTTAGCGGAAGACGCGGAATGGTCTGAAGACGGTCTACAAAAAGGGTTCAAAGGGAGCTCGCTTCAACCACCCACAGAGATGGGCGAGGATATATAGTCGCCACCTTGATGTAAATGGGAGCAGTTGACTTCGTTTTTACAGGTGTGAAGAACCCTCGTCGTCGAACGCGTGCCAGAGGAGGAGAGCCTGCCGTGTTCCATTATGATATCCCGAATCCCGCGAAATAGCCTCAGATAGTGCTTATTTTTTTTTGTAATTATTGTATAAAGCCTATATTTAATCTAGATGCAAATAAAGCATTTTGTAAATATTAAAGGCTGTCAGTCTTGGTTTTAGGCGAAGTCCTTACAAGGGTTTAAGTGGCTTTTTTTGAAAAATGAAAGGAAAGCGAAGAGTGTAAACTGAATCTTAAAACCGGTGGATTGATTCTTTAAAGCGAAAATTTTAACATGGAAACAATACATTTGTTTTTGTTTTCGCGATATTGATTCTTATAAACGGTTGATCCTTATAACCACTGATCACTATAAGCGGTGGTTACTGTATATGGGTAAGGTATCAGAATAAGGGTCTTATCGCGTAGATGTGCAAGTCGAAGAGAAAAATGAGATCGAGACAACGGTGGGGAATGGTGGAACGTCAAAGTTACCATAAAAAGTCTACAGGGAAAGCACACTCGCTTCTTTGTTTACATCTACTTTTACTGCTCGCACACTGTACTTAAAAACACACAAATTTTAAAAAGACACCATTTCTAATACATTTTTAACTGTCACCGCTCTTATTTTCATAAAGAGCTCAGTTCAGGTTAGATTTGGTGTGCACATGGTGTTGTATGATCAGTCTTATAGTAAGTAAACTCTTTAGCTATATTTTAATTCTATGGGTGTTTTTTTTTTTTAATGTAAATATATGACTGAGGTATGAAAGTGAGGGTCTTTAAAGGAATTTGTAACATATTTTTGTCAATCTACTAAAGTTTATATTTGTTGTTTGATATGAGTTTATCCCTTTAAAAAGATTTAACCACAAATTTTGACGGATTTCTACTACTCTGTTTAATAACAATAATCTTCTACTAACGAAGACAAGCTGAAAAAAGTCATTGCCCATACCACCGTAAAGTCTAATAAGCTGCCAACACGTTCTGCCGTCAAATTGGTTCGTTGAAACTAAATAAAATATTTTGCCTGATGTTGAGCAACCAGAAGAAACCACAGGAGACGTCTGTGTTCGAAGTGGAAATATTTCTCACCCCTAAGAAGCTTGGATGTTCAGTTTAACCGCCTGTGGCAATCATCTAAAGTTGATAAAGAAGATGCTAAGATTGAAATGTTAAAGTTCAATAAGTAAATGCGCTCCGTAAGTTCAAAAGTCTTTGTTATTCCGAAAATGAAATAAAATTTGCTAGATTTCGAGCAACGGGGACACTAGTTTTGTATTTGATTTATCCACGTAACGTGTTTATTTTATTATTAGGCAGCGTTTTGAATTGTGTTTTTGCAATCCAGTTCATAGATATCCATTTCTCGATAGCAAATTATAATATTTCAATTCTCGTTCGCTTATGAATATGGTTAAGGTTGCTATGTACTAATGCTGGGTGGAAAAATTGGTTTTGGGAAAAAATTGGTTTTTGTGCCGATTAAAATATTGAATTTAAAATTTAACAGGTTCTTTACTAATAACCCAGGTTCGTTTTACCCAGCGTGTAAACTCTGTGGAAAAAAAGAGACGTCACTTAAATGTTTAAAGGATGAGGACCAATATTTACAATTAACAAAAAACCCTTTATTACAACAAATAAACAATTAAGTTATACAGTATTAAAAATGATTCATATTCTTGAAGTAACACAAATAAACAATTAAGTTATACAGTATTAAAAATGATTAATATTCTTAAAGTACTAACGTGGGTCCCCACCTTAGTAGGTATCATTTATGTGATATAACTTTAAATTTAATCTTAAAATTCAAGTACTGTCCTTCAACAGGACCATGCACGAAATTCACCTTTCTTAAAATATTACTTTCAAAATTCTATACATTCATACAAACTCTTTCCTGTGCTTTTATGCCTTCTTACAAAACTTCTGGCTTGCACTATAAGCGCCCCACCTGGCGTCACACCTCGCGCATTTTCGAAAACAGCATCTACAATCCCAAAATTCTGAACGTGATCCCCGCTACTTGTAGAAATAACTTGGTAGGCCTGAAAGTGCTAGCAATAGGTCCCGGTCTAATTAACCCTCGTGTAGCAAAGAATTACCGTAGCGTTCTAAACCAACCTTCCTATGATGTTCAGCTGAATATCCTCACACTGTTTAAAACCTTTTACACGCCAATGTTCCATAAAGGGAACATCAATATTCTGTGAAAAATACAGTTTTATTCGTATTTTTCTATAAAAATTATTACTTAGAACGAAAGTATGGATTGGTTTTTTGGCATCGATATTATGTTAATTAAGTAAATAGTGTCTCTAGGAGAGAAAAAATCGTAATTTTGGCCCTTTTTTTTAAAACTTTTTGTCGAACAAAATTCAACATATAATTATTTTAAAATTAAATGGGAGTAATTAAAAATGATCATTTTGTTGGTAGAACATAAGTTATAACAAAGAATATTAAATTTTGTTGTTACTATTAGATAAAAAAAATTGCATGTACCCGAAATGGAACATTAGCGTGTAAAGGTTAGTTTTTCAACATGATAAAGTTCTTCTGATTACAGTGCATAGAAGTATTGATAAAAGAATTTCGAATACGAGAGCTTTTAGTACGTGTCGATGAAAGATTTTTATGACTCTGATCTACTTTCAATTCCCCTGTTCTCCCCCCATCCCCCTCTCTTCCACACACACACGTGCTCCGATGGGTCTGAAGTGGATTACTCATAGCTGCCGCTGAAAATCATGTGTGTTTGTTGATAGTTAGACGTTGTTTATGACTCTATTGGAGGGGCACATATGTTGGAAAACAGCAAGTGCTAAGGAGTTCTCAGAATTTTCCTTTACTCTGCGATTTTCTTCAGTGAGAGAGGATAAGTCACTTTCATTCTAAATTAAGTATAGATGAATCCATGGTGCCCTATTACGTTCATCATTCGGCTAAAATGTTTATACAGGGTAAACCAATACGGTTTGATTTTAAAACATGGATGTTGTGTTCCAGCAATGGCTATCCACATGCTATGAGAATCTATAGTGGAAAAAGTTAAGGAATGGAAAACTCTCCTCTTGGATCTAGAGTTGTGGAGCTTCTATCCAGTGTTGAAAATCTAGAGAAGCTTGAAATTTTCTTTGACAACTTTTTCTCATTACATAAGCTGTTTACTGAGTTGTCTGAAAAGGGTTTCAAAGCAACTGGCACGATTCGGGAATTTCGAACAAGAAGATGCTCTCTCAAATCACCAAAGGAAGCCTCAAAATGGCAAAGAAGTAACTTTAAAATTTTTCTAACGTAGGATTACGTACCTCAGATGCACATTATCTTGTGCCATCAGCACAAGAACGCTGTGTTGTATGCCAAATGAATACTAGAAAAAAATGTTTTGAGTGTGAGAAAAGACTGCATGAGAAATGCTTTCCTACCTACCATGGACAATAAAAAAAAACGTAGAGCATAAAAGCTAAGAACAATAATTATTATTTTTGTTTTTTACTTTTTTTAACGAATTATGGTAAGTTTTTTTCTTTCTCCTAGTATTTTTTAGATTTTCATTCATATGATTATTGTGTTCTGAATTTTAATACAGAGATTATTCGTTACTTCCTTTTTTCTAATGATGTTTTAGTTGTTTGATTAACATGCTAATAAGTAATTGTAAAATTTTTTAAACATAGTAATTCCTGCTCATCAACTATATAATTAATTTTTTTAATTTAATGGGAAAACTTTTTCTTTTGAAAGCTTCGTCGCACCTCTTGACAAGTTTAGCAAAGGCGTAGCTCTTGAGCACCACCACGACTCGACGGGCACACCCCGACTATTCTAACGTAGGATTACGTTCCTCAACAACGGTCCTCCAGAAAGAAAAAAATTCAGAGTCCGTCCAGCGTCGCGAGTTATAATTTTAGCAGCGTGCCAAACCCAGTAGCTGTAAACAGTTAAACAGAAAAGTACCAAAATGCGTGTATATACAGTGAACCCCCGGTTTAACATAACCCGTATTTCACGATTTCCCGCACATAACGTCATCTTTCATTAATCCCAATTTATTTCCTATACTTGTAATGCTAAAAAATCCTACATTTAACGTTATCATTTTAAAATATTTCCCGCATTTTTAACGTTTTTTCAGAGGAAAAAACTCAATGAAATTTTCCTAAGATAGTCAAAAATTGTGATGAAAAAATATATATATATCTATCTTATCAAAACGTGAAATACTCGGAATCTCCCCCCTCTTTGTCCTTCTTTACCAAAGTTCAACTAAGTTCATGCAACAAACATTCCCGTAAATGGACCTTTTTTGAAATAGAAATTGCTTCAAACTTTGGAATTTAAGGATTCACAGCTTCAAATGGTTGGATAGACCACCTTAGAAAAAGGCACAATTTTCCCTACAAGTCTATTTGTGGGGAGTCTGCTGGGCTCATTCTTCGCAGATTGGACAGGCAAATGCGCTTACAGAAACGTAAGATTATTTTGTTCGTTGATAAATGTACAACCCATGTTGTACATTTAAAATTACAAAATGTGCGAATGAAATGTTCCCCTGCAAAGTTCAAGCAAAGTTCAACCTTGTGATTTGGGGATCATACGATCGTTCAAAGTAAACTATAGAAACCAAGATTTGAAAAATTTCTTCTTAGTATAGAATTTGGAGTGAAGAAAAATCGATAAACGTTCTAGAATCTCTTTAGGTTTCTTCAGCATGGGTTTTCTTCAGCATAGGTTTCTTCAGCATGGGAACATGTATATCAAGTCCTTTTGCAAAAGCTGGTGTTCCGGAGGACAGAGGGGATGAATTTAAGTACGAGGAAAGAGAAAATGAAATGTGTGATTTCTCTTCTTGCTCATATATAGATCTCGAGAATTATCTACATTGCGATTCAAATGCCGGGACATCGGAGATTCGGATTTTAAGTGATTTAATTGACTCAGAATTGGATAGTTCGGATAATGATGATGAGGAACAGGGAATTCCTTCTGCGACAGAAGCCATTCAAGCTTTGAAAGCAGTGGAATCGTTCATTTCAAATAGTGCAGGCCAAGAGAAAAGCTTACACAACTCCCGTTGAGAATGCGATTTGTGTTATAAACAGGATGCAAAGTAAAATAACCGATTTATTTAAAGCATAATTTAGAAAACTGATATCTAAATCATTGTAAAAGAAGAAATAAAAGGTATGTTACCTAAATTAGTCTTTATTTTACGCTCGGTGTTTTGTTTTTGGTCTTACCCCGATTTAACGTTTTCCAGCATATAACGTAATTTTTTATGGCCCCTAGAATAACGTTAAATCGGGGTTTCAATGTATTTTAAAAAAAGAGGGAGGGGGTAAGGAACGATAAGTAATCCTACGTTAATAACCCGTGATAATTTCGTTAGAACAGACTACCTGAAATATTTTTTTCTGTTTAACCTGTGTTATTTCTGAATAACTTTTAGAAATTCACTTATAACTTACTAAAAAATTGGGCACAGAAATCGAAATTTGAATTTAAAAGTTGTTAATCACATTTTATAAAAATGTGAAAAAACTAAGTGTTTCCGGCCAAAGTTATCTTTCGGAAACATGTAAATCATGTACTAAAAAAATTAAAAAAAAATAAAAAAAATATTCATAGTTCTTATGTTTGAGTTTTAATGTGATTTTTATCAATAAATAGTTTGTGTTACCTTTTGTTCATAGTGCGGCGTGTAAAAGGTTAAAGCAGTGATTCCCAACCAGTGTATCGCGCCATTTCGTAAGATCGGCCAGGGGTGCAGCGAGAATTTTTGGGGAACAAAATATATTAGTGGGGCCCACTTAAAATAAATATTAAATTGAATTAATGACTCTCACACTCGACATTTTGTGATACAAATCTATGCACTCGTTCCTGAATTAATTACTCTGACGCCCTCTACTGCTAGGCTTCATAACCCACGTTTGTGTTCTAAGCATTAATCGCATGTCTCCCACTAATAGAACAAAACTATTCAGCGATTTCCAATGCAGTCTGTTAGTGTAATAGTAAACTGAATCCCATGTCAATTTTTGAAACTATATTAATATATTCTATTCTGCTGTTTGTTACTTATATTTTTCAATAAATTAATAAAATCTGCAATAGAGTCGGTATTTATATAAGATTAAATTTAACCTGTTCTTATTATATATTCCCCTTTGATTTAATTTTTAAAAAATTGAAAAAACTAAAATTCTAACAAGGATGCCCCAAATTTCTAATCTCATTCACAAGGGTGCTGAAAACGTAAAATGGTTAAGATTCCCTGGTTTAAAGGGATCTTTCGCTGTCTCAAACGCATCAGTTGGCTACTCAAATCTTCCATCCCCATGCTAAGCTATGGGGGTATTATTCTCTCCTTATTTTTCTAATCACAGATTAACAAATCGATACTTAAACTCCAAATCCTCTCAACTACTATTTTTTGCTGTTTTTATTTTATGTAAGAATACGATAACTAGGGGTACGTAAATTTCGCATTAAAAATATTGAAATTTCGCAAAAAAAAAATTAAAAAAAAAAAATTACAATATATAAAATTTCCAATTTATTCGCAAATATATATATTCAAAATTTCGCATTTATTATAAGAAATCACAATTTTACTTTCTTGGTTAGGTAAATATCAAAATTCTTAGTTATAAGCTAACATTGTAGTAGTCTCCATTCTCTTCCTTAAGTCTTTAACAACTAGCCGGGCTTCGCCTAGCTACGCTCAAGCCATCCGTGTAACATATTTATGTACTTCGGGCCCCACAAAAGAAAAAAAGGCCTACAAATGTATTAAATTCAAGTCAATAAATTCCCGTCAATTTTCATTCCCGTCGCTACCGACAGATGGCTGCACCATACTGGATATAGATGATTTGATTTCTCAGCGGTGGAGTGATTTTAGAATTAAAATATCTCTAAAACTATTGAATTAACAGAATAAGTGTACGCAGAAAAAATTATCAGTTTTCAAAGCTCTTTCCAAATAGGTAACATTTATGTACTTTCATGAGAAAAAAAATACACCGATTTGTGTATTTGTCGGCCATTTTTTTGGATGAGTGAGACCCGGAGACGTGAAGGTCACGTGACCCGACAAATACGTCTGTTACTTTATTTATATAGATAGATAAGTAATGACCAAATTTCGAGAGCGAGATCTATCAGTTAAAGACCGTGGATGGTCTTAGATAAGAAATTATGTTAATAAATGATTACTATTATTATCTAATTTCGCTTAAAAAGTCATTTATCACCGAGTTTTCACCGAAATGTTGTAAAAAAATAATTTTCGCATTTATTCGCTCATATCGGCAAATTTCGCATTTATTCGCATCTATTTCGTAAATGCGAAAATGACGTATCCCTAACGATAACCCACAACTGCTTCCATCTATTGATTCATAAGAAAGCATAATAAATAGTGTTAAGTGCACTCTAAAGGCATTTTAATGAACAGCTATGACTTATATATCTACAGCTGTGACTTATTTGTTAAAATGTTCTTTGGCCCTCCTGTAAAATTTGTAATTTTCCAGATGAGAGGTTTTGGAGTTTAGGTATCGAAATGCATATTTAGAAATTTTACTTTCTGCATTTGAAAATAAGCTTGTTAATGCAATGGTGTGTGTTTTTTAATTTTTTTAAAAATTTAAATTGAATATTTTTAAATTTAATTTTATAGCAACAGACGTCGATACTTTTATGTACTGAAAAAAAAATTCCACAAAGATATAAAATTTAAAAAACAATATGCTCATAATTTCTAAGGCCTACATGTATATGCAATAAACAGTTGTGATTGCACTAAAGTTCTGATATTCAAAATGCGATACATGAAAAACCATAAAAAGAAATGTGGAAGAAAATTTCTTTGATTTTTTTCAAGTGTTTCCAGTATTGTTATACGTATGTTAATACTCAATCTAATCGGGGCCTTTGCAACTTCTGTATTGTCAAGTAAATATAAAGAAAGGAATCGCAAAGACCTCCCCCCCCCCCCCCGTCTCTAAGTTCAGTTATAGAACACATTGTACTCCCTATTATCTTCAAGCGAAATATCGGTGCAAACACACATAAAATTAACAAGGACAATCGGAAGTTCAGTGTCTAAATTTTGCCTACCATATACTTCATCAAAAATACTCAGTCGGGACGAATTATACGTTTCTTGGCGCTACAGATTTTAAATAGCTATCATCTGACAGTTTCATGTTTGTTATTTTTGTGAATACCCGAAGAAAATATGACATCAGTTGATTGAAACAAAGTATTTAATGTCTAATTTCAATTTAAAATGTATTAGATTTTGCGAAAAGTCGCCCCCTCCCCACGAAATAGAAGAATAAATAAACAAACGACGGCTAATTGGAATTGCAACCAATTTTGGATTTATCATTAGTGATTTTTCATCATTACTTTTAAATTATGACCAGCAACTTCCTGTGAGAGAAACCTTTTACTTTCGGCATAACTTCATTTTATTTTCAGGGGGGGGAAATGGCTGCAGAGCTTGTAAAAGAAAAGAAAATGTTCGAGTTTTCTTGAAACAAAACAAATCAACCAAAAAAGTATTTTAATAAAACAAGATGCAACTCATCTAAACATGCTAACAAATTATCTAGTAGCATCTTTCCAAATGCATTTTACATGCATTAACGTTAGTTTTAATTTATTTGTATATTAATAAAAATAAAATACTAATTGATTTGAACATTTATTATCATATTATCCATTTATTATCCGAATTAGTTATTTAATAGTCAATTAAGGTCATTTATGAAGCAATCGTTTTTAGTCTTCCCTATAAAATTAAGAGCCTTCGGTTGCATCCCTGTTTCTTTTCTAACCAAGATGCCTCTTTTAACTTTTTCTAAGAACGCCTTCTTTGTTCCAGACACTCAGCCACACAAGTGGTCAATCAATTTCGAGCATACCTCTCCCCCTCCTGTTTCCTTCCTCGAGATGACCTACCTACCTTGAACAAAGGCTCCCAACTGCTCCAAGGTATTATGCGCTTGGAGTTTCCCTGTGGTATCTGAAGTTGAGAATCAACTGCTTTACGCGTTTTTGACAGACGATCTTAAACTGGTTTTTGGCCTGAAAAGACGCTGCTCGGATTCTTTCTCCACGTGGTCTGTGGAATGGAATAGTGAAATAAAACGAAAGAGAAAGCTGGGAACTAGGTTTTTCAATTAAATAATAATATAGTGATGTGCAAGTATAAAAAATAAACACATATATGCAGTAAAATAAAGAAAGAAACCAATTACCAAACGATAAAAGGGCAAATAAAAACACGAAAGCTTTATTTGCACTTATCCTATAGCAACAATTCTAATACACTATAACATGAGCTTCTGAAGAGTCTGGTCTTAAAAATTAATACTGTATGGTACTAAACACACCAAAAAACTGAATTCATTGAAAAAGCTTTGTTCCCGCAAAATCCAGGAACAAAGAATCTACTTAAGTGAAAAAAGGTTTCAGTTGCCCATGGAAATACCAGAAAAATTGCTCCAGCTATTTAGCTATGCAGTAAAATCGAATTAGCGATAAAGACAAAGAGAAAACGAGGCTGAGAATTTGTGAACGGCCTATAGAGACAATCATGCCTAATGTTTCCAGACGTGATGAAGAACTGTAATTACTAGATCAATTACTAGGTGCCATTCTTATTATTGGTATTATTGAAGATTTTAAGAAGCTGTGTGTTCACTAGAGCTAAATAATTTTAATGATGTTATAGAAAAATACTGCATACATAAAAGCAAAATTGTAGTTAAAAAAATAAAATTATAAGTAGCTTTGATTGTTTGTAAAACAAAATCAATAAACTAATTAAACATATGAAGATAATTATTAACAACACATCTTGTAATTCTTGTTAATCTTTAAAAACGAATAAGCTTATTTATAACTGAAGTATGGACAACAGATTTTTATTGGCATCTATACTACGAAAACTATACCTGATAGCGCCATATTTGTAAGGATACAGTACCCCTGTAGTGAACAGAATTTGAATAATACCTTAAATTCGGACCACGGGATGAAACGTTACAGGTATCTTAATTACACTTCTTAGTATAATCCCCATTAATATTAAATCGCCATTATGACGGACTGGTTCATTTCAAATTTCATTCCAGATTTCATTTTAAATTTCAAATTTTGGCTAAACACGGAACTGTTTTTATTTCAAAACTGTTTTCTGATAAAAGGTGCAAACCAGACGCTTTTAACTAACTTGATGATAGGAGTCCCATATTGCTTAAAGCAAGGCAAAAATAAAGGAATCTTACTATCAGAAAAACGGTGGTAAACGGAATCAGATGATACTTAAAACTTGAAATTGATAAATTTCAATTTTTCAGTAAAACAGCATACATTAAACTTAATATTCGTAAATGAAATATATTTATTAGTTAACGATTCTTCAAAACGTAAGAAATAAACATTTTGTGTTTAAAATATTCTGTGCTAATTTAAAACTATTCTGTTATCTTAAAAATTTGAAATATTCGATAAAAATAAATAATGATTATTTTCTAAATGAATAATCTATTAGCCGAATAAATAAACACGATTTAAATATCTAAAAAACATTCAATTCTTTAAAAAATTGTACATAATTTCTATTTTATAACTATACTTAACGATTTTGTGAATGGGGAGCTGAAATTTTCCCCTATTAAATGTTAACCATGAAGGTAAAGACTTTTTAATGTTAGTATGTAATTTAAGAAAAGAAACTAGTGTTAATAACTGACTAAAAAAAATGTTGAGTGCCTGTATTTTTTCATCAGAATGTGTTCTCAAAGACATTTAAATGAACTAATCTAGAATAAAATTTCTGAAGGTAATTTATATTGCTACCAACTCTTGTAATTTACTATTTTTAGACAGACTATACAATATAATTGCAAAGCATTTACTAGTATTCTTTTCGAATGCTAATATGTATTATTTATTGCAGCTCATAGTAGTAATATGTGATTTGTACGAAATGACAGTCAATATTGTTTCCTATAGTACATCTAAAAAATAAATTAGGGTTGTAATGAAAGCACCTTTTTATTATGTTTTTAATAATTCGCTTTCTTGTTTGTGTGTTTGTCCGGTACAAATCTTGCAATCGATTTTTAACTAACTTCCCGACTAGCTAGACATTTGAAACTTTTAGAATAGCTCAGAACACGATGACAATACATTATTTTAATACTTTTAGCAATCTTTAAGCAGAATTGAAATCATTTTCAGTTAATTTTGTTTTGTAGAATGGTGCCCATCTATCGGCCGGGACGGGAATGAAAAGTTAAAACGCAAGTTAACTTCCAATTCTCGAACTAAAGGATTGATTACGTATTTGATACCTCTTTATTACGCATTTGATCATTTTCGTTCAAGTTGATGGGATATTTCATCAAAAAATTTTAAAAAAGTATTTATTAATACATAGAATTGTCAAGTTTATATTATTCAACAGAAAATTTAAAAACATGGTATATAAAAACTTCTTTTTATCTTGTAATTATACTTTAGCTCATAAATTGAATCATTTGGAAAAATTGAGTCATTGGGAAAATTTTTAGGATTGTAAAGAAATTTGGGGAAATAATGAACCATTTTGTTCATTCATACATAAATTAGCACAAAAAAGGGCAAATAAGGAAAGATTTATTATTTATGTATTGGATGCGTTAAGGTTGGGTAATTTATGTGGCTGCGACCGTATATTATTCATTGCAGCACATGGTGGTAATGTGTGATATGTATGAAATGACAGGCAATTTAAATTAATCGTTTCCTATACATTAAAAAAAAAAAGTGAGAGTTGTAATAAAAGCACCTTTTTATGCCTCATAAATTGAATCATTAGGAAAAATTGAGTCATTAGGAATATTTTTAGGAATGTAAAAAAATTTGGGGGAAATAATATGAACAATTTTGTACATTCATATATAAATTAGCACAAAAAAGTGCAATCAAGGAAAGATTTATTATTTGTGTATTGGATGCATTAAGATTGGGTAATTTATGTGGCTGTGGCCGTACTGTCGTACGCAGTTTCTACTCCGCCCGTGGGTAAAGAGGTGCACGGGTACACGTTCAGGGAGGAAGTGCTTCCTCTATGGACACATACGCACACCTGGCACGTAACACAAATCCGCGGGTGTAGTAATTCTTCTCTTCCCAACATCCGGACTATTGTAAAATGTGGTATAACCTATGTCAAAATAGAAGGATTATCGGATTCTGTAATTATTAATGCCTTTAAAGCATGATTCTACACGTAATTACAATGAAAACATTTTTTAAAATCCATTTGCGTTATTCATAAATAAGAATCAATTAAAAATATCTTTGTGCTTAATTATGTTAATAACTTCTTAAATTTAGTAATCAACTTTATTGTTAGGAATTCTGCACCGCACTCTGTATATCACTTTTATATTACCCCCCCCCCTTTTTTTTCTTTCTTTTTTTTTTTTTTAAATCTGTATCTACACTATTGCAAGTTCCCTAGCAAATTTTTTAGAAAGATCGATACGTGAAAAGATGCTTCAAAAATTTGTCACTGACGAGTGCAAATGCCCTATTAGGATAAAAAATTCGTTATAATCATTAAATCAGAAGAAGAAAAAAAAAAGAAGCCATACCTGCCATCTGCGCAACATGTCTAAAAGAAAAATAACTGAAGCTCAACATTTTTGTTCCTGAAAATGAACAAATATGAAACGATTGATTTTTAACACTATTTGACGAAGAGCTTTTGCTACCTGCGAATCATTATATTCATTTGAATGTACATTATTTAAATGATTTGGCTTTTACAAAATCGTTAGAAAACTTGATTGAGCCATTCAAATATTTTTTTTTTAAAACTAAGAACAGGAATCGAATGATAACATACATATCTTGAACCATTTTAAGAAAGTAATGAAGTAAATCATTCACTTTCATTGAAAAAAAATCATTAAGTATTTTAATCTTGTTAAAATACAAATAAGCAAATAATTTAAAAACATGGAATAAAAAAAACCATTAAAAACATTTACATACAAATAATTTAATATATAAATAAGCTTATTCGTTTTTAAAGATTAACAAGAATTACAAGATGTGTTGTTAATAATTATCTTCATATGTTTAATTAGTTTATTGATTTTGTTTTACAAACAATCAAAGCTACTTATAATTTTATTTTTTTTTAACTACAAATCTTATTTTTTATATATATATATATATATACTAGATAGTACCCGTCAAAACTTGACGGTAAATAATTGAACAGTTCCTATAAAAAAAAGGTCCATAACCTAGTTAAAATATTAGAAATTTTTACAGAATATTAGCTGTTTTTCTATCCGATGTTATAATTAAAAATGTTGTAAAAATCCGAGTTTATAATTTTAAAAACTCTTCTTGGAAAAAAAAGCATGCTTACCGCTGATTTTTCAATCGACTTGCACAATCTAACTAATATGCTATAAATATGCTATGTATAAATATATTAAGCAAAAATAAAATATATAAACTAAAGAAAATCAGATAAAAAATCATACAAATTACGTGCAAAAAATTTTTGTAGTCTTAAATAGACTACAAAAATTTTTGTAGTCTATTTAAGCGCGATTGCAGCGCTGCCTAAATGGCAGCGCTGCAATCGCGTTTCAGAATTTTTTTTATTTTCATGAATTTTAATGATGTATACACGTGCATTCAATAATTGGATCCGGTAGGCAGCGCTGCAATCGCGTTTCAAATTTTTTTTATTTTTATGAATTTTAATGATGTATACACGTGCATTCGATAATTGGATCCGGTAGGCAGCGCTGCAATCGCGTTTCAGAATTTTTTTTATTTTCATGAATTTTAAAGCTGTATAATTACATTAATGTTAATTGCATTGAATAACAATTAACTTAACCTACAAAGTTGGTTTATTATCAAAGTTTCTGTTTATTATTGTATTTTTGCACGTGAGATTAATATAAGCTGATATATTTGTGAAGCGGTCGCTCCGGAAGCGTTACTTGACAGAGGCATACACAGAACACGGCAACTATTAGGGGAATGACAGTGTGATAGCAGAATTTATTCTGTTATCATACAAATGATAACAGAACGAATGTCTCCTTTCTCACTATGTGAGAATTAGACATCATACTGTAATACACAAAATAATCATGCTTTCGGAAACAAAACGTATGAGAATGATACAGAAAAATGTTAAATACTCTTTACTCCAAGCCAATCCAGTTATTAAAATATCTATGCAGTAAAAAAAAAAAAAAAAAAAAAAAATTGAAGTATACCTATAAGAACAATATAAATCTACTGAAAAATATAAATCCGCGAGTAAATTATCTATACGACAAAGAAAATAAGGAGAAAGTATTACTACAAAATAAATTTTTCCGGAAGAATGTTAACATAGCTCGTAATTAAAAAATGTAGCAGCATTTTTCAAACAACAACAACAACAAACAAACAAACAACAAAACAAAAACAAACAACTGAATATACTTGTACCGGGTGCGGCAGAAAGAACGTTCTGATTCGGAACGTCAATAACAATAATTACAAGATAAAAAGAACTTTTTAAACACCATGTTTTTAAATTTTCTGTTGAATCATATAAATTTGACAATTCTATGTATTAATAAATACTTTTTAAAATTTTTTTTGAGGAATTATCCCATCAAGTTGAAAGAAAATGAAGTTAATTGGAAGTTAACTTGCGTTTAACTTTTCGCTCCCGTCCCGGTCGATAGAGGGTTGCACCAGTCTACAAAACAAAATTAACTGAAAATAACTGAAAATGAATTTAATTCTGCTTAAAGATGGCTAAAAGTATTAAAATAATGCATTGTCATCGTGTTCTGAGCTATTCTAAAAGTTTCAAATATCTAGCTAGTCGGGAAGTTAGTTAAAAATCGATTGAAAGATTTGGACTGGACAAACACACAAACAAGAAAGCGAGTTAATAAAAACATGTAAAAAATACAAAGCAAGATAGAGAAAGAAATATTTTATACTTGAGAAAAAAAATTTATTTATTTATTTATTATTAATTATTATTTTATTATTATTATTTATTTATTTATACCCTCGGAACGTTCTTTCTGCCGCACCCTGTATATCTACGTAAGCTTTATTATTTCATTTAAGCCTCCAAGTTATATCGTTATCTGACGTTCAATTACAACTCTCTGAATAGCTCTCTGAATATTTTTGCGGTATTCTGGAACATTTTTCGATTATTTGTATTGCATGGTAATTCTACAAAAATTTGCGCTGACAATCGGTGTCCACAGTGTGTTATGAATTTCAAAGATAAATTGGAATGGTTTCCACAATTTTCGGAATAAGATGAAGACAAACACAATGCTGCCACACGAGTATACCACGTTGCAAAGGAAATGTCATCAGCTTTTTAAAATGAAGATTTTTTTCTTAAACTATTTCTACTATCAATTCGTCGGGAGAAATATCCATCTCTGGCTTATAAACATTAAAAACTATTGTAGATGTACGATGTTATAACAGAAGGTTAAACTGTTTGGCATTATTATCCCTTCAGCGGGCGCGCCAATTTTTGGAACACCAGGAGGCGCGCGTGGCACAAAATGCAACGTCTCTTTCAACCTTGATTATTCCTTTTGAAATAAACATATTTTTTTCAAATTGAAAATAATAATTTTGCGTTTTATGGCAAGATATAAAATGTTTATAATACTGAGATATATTTATAATTAAAGGCCAAAGAATGCAGATACAATCGCCTTATTTCAAAACTGTCTGGTTTATTGGATCTAAGGACAACTTGCGAATTCATTGCTATTATGTCTAAAAACCTAAAAAAAAAATCAGATTCTCCAACTTCGTGATATGCGAGATACCGTATAATAGCTGCACATTGGATCGACTACATCAACTCCTGCTTTTGTCGTTTTTTAATCCAGTATTACACCCGCCCGCTGAAGGGTTAAACATGGAACAAGGAGTATTAAATATCTCTACCTGAAACATAACTGAGGAATTTTCTAGATGAAATAAATCCCGAAATATTTTTTAACTTTGTAACAACCACTAACCATGACCGAGATTCGAACCCATGTCTGCAAACCTCGAGGCTGGTACTCTACCAACTGAACTTGTCTGGCGAAGTGAGGAGTTCTCATTTTTTTAATATTATTCCTCAAACCATATCACATCCTTTTTCTTAGACAACGACTCAGGATATTGGTCTTACATATTATTATACCTTTTTCATTTGGACTTTTTTCATTTGGACCTTTTTATTCCCCCCCCCCCTATATATTACTTGTCATATTATTCCTAACGGTCCATAGACGTTTATTTAAACCAGTCAGTTCCTATTGTCAAGCCATCTGCGAAAACCAGGAGTAAAATCCGAGTCTTCTGAACATCGAAACAGAAATTATATCACTGAACTATTCTGGCGGTGTGAATAATTCTCAATTTTCGACTGTCATTCTTTACAACCTTTTTGGTACAACTTGGTTGTATTCCTTTTTTTAATATTTTATTATAATGTTGAAGCTTTTGCTTTTACATTTTGTTTATATTTCATTCTTGATCAACATTTTTAATGACTAATATCGCAATTTATATCTATTTAACTTTTGGTTACAGTAAAACCCGAAGTTCTTTTTTTCTTCCAAGCTTAATCCACTGCTGTTTAGAGATGATTATTACAAATCAAAATATTTAAAAGAGCTAGATTAATAGTTCCCACAGTTAGGTTTCTATACAGCAATAAACTAGACGGGAATGAAATATGAAATGAAGACAGACAAAATTGAAATTCCCTAAAATAATGATCACGAACAATGAAATAAGGTCCAATGGTATTATCTTATCGCCAATTATCCAACAATATGAATGGACGGAAAAGTATGCATTTGACATCTTGAATTCTGGATCAAAAATTGGAAGAAATATGAACGTACGATGAAAGGAGATTTATTTATCAATAAATTATGTAGAGACTTAATATGGAAAAGAATAAAAGGAAAATGCGTTATGGTTTCCTTTAATGACTATCATAGTACTGCGATTTTTTACTTATTTAATTTTTTTGTATGCGCAATTAATTTCAGATATGTGAAATTAATTTCGTAATTATTTTCTGTTATATGTACGCAAAAATGAATGAATTTTGAAAAGATTATTATTTAAGGGATAAAAATAAATTGAACTGATTATTGGACACCAACTATAGTAAGCTCTTTAATCCTTAGGGTTAGCAAAATTCACCCCTATGTCGTACATCTGACCTCCATTTTGCAACATATTCCGTACGTTTTTTTTTCACCTGCTCATCGTACAAAAATAGAGGGGGATCTTTCTTCAGACGAGAAAAAAAAAAAAAAAAAATACGGAAGAAACAGCTGCTCGTGTTAAATATGTTCTTGTAAATCGATTTCTAGGAGATCTAGGATGAAACAACTGTCGTTGCGAACGAAATTCGGATAACCAATCAATTGTCGATGCTGGTGGTAAAATAATAATCATTTATCAACAAAGATTGGTCATGGAAACTCGAAAAGGGAAAATTTTATATTTTTAATTGTAAACAAATTAGTAATAAATGAAATTACCCTATGAAAAATTGTTTTCATAGATTT
>OU015490.1:90248559-90281059 GCA_907164885.2 Dolomedes plantarius
ATTAAAATGAAAATATTTATTAAACCTATTAAAACTATTTAAGAATTTAGATATTTTATTCATTCTAACAACTAGAAAATGATATATTTAATCAAAATATTAGAAAAACAACGCTGAAAGAATCTTTCATATCAAATATAACTTTTTTCTGTCTTTGGCTCTTCTAAGCATGTAGACCAGGGATTCCCAAAGTGTAGACCGCCCCCATATAGTACAAAAGTCTTTAATTGCATTTCCTTCATCCTACTGAGTGGAACATGTGTTCAGTGTAGTCACAAATCTGCTGACTAAAGACACGAACCGACTACAAATAGCTCATCGCGATGGTTTAAAAATGTTGATGACAAAAACAGACAGAATATTCATAAATTGATATCAGAGTACCAAGTTCATCCTTCTCATTAGGATTAGTTTTAATGTAATTTGTCAGTTTTAACTTAATTGTATTTCGTTATCTTCATTTTGTGTGTGTAATGCGAACGTTACTATGGTTGGTTTTAATAAATAACTTTATACTGGCAAGCTTCAAAGTGTCTTATTTATAACATATTTCTTTACTACTATTACATAAAAGACGCAAATTTGTCATTGCATCTCTGTTTGTTCGCTTAAAGGGACAAGGACGTTCACCTTCGAAAGTCTTAATTTTCAATTTTTAAAACTATATACATTATGAGAATATTTAATATTCTTTATTGCTTCATTGAAGAGACTTAGAATTCAAAATAAGGATTATTTTGGTAGAATAATACCTGTTAAAAATGTTTTTTAATTAAATTTTTTTTTAAAATCCAAAAATTGTAGCATTTTTCAAAATGTTCCACTCACATTTCATATCATTTAAAAAATTTTATTTTTTAAATAAGTTTGCCATTTATAAATATATACTAGCTGAAAACCCGTACTTCGCTACGGAGTGCATTCAAATTAAATACAATGGTCAATGCATGCAATTAATGCCAATATATATATATATATATATACATGTATAATAAATACGACGATCAATGTATACAATTGATGTAAAAAATATATATATATTTATATATTTATGAAGAAATCGTAAGAGATATTTTTATAGACAAAATAATGTAGAAGAAAATATTCAAATTAAATGTAATAGGACATACTAAAGAATATAGTACAGTTAATATAGTACAGTTTGAGGAACATACTATTTTTTATTGTATTTTAATATTTCTTTGGATAATGTACAATCGTCTGCCGCATTCGCAAGAAAAAAATATTTTTTTTGTCTATTTAGTTGTTATGCACGTGACGATAAATTTATTTAAAGTACCAGAAAAAGAAATCACGTGATCAACATTTAATAAATTAAATTCTAAAAATTAATCTTTAAAAACTCACCAAAAATAAGAAAATGGAGGTAAAGATTCGAAAAAGATCTCATTTTAAAGGAATTTTTATGATCTTTCTCGTGATATAAATTTTACAACTCTCAAATTATTATTTTAAATGCAAACTTTAAAAAGTTACTAAAACAGCTTAAAAATTTAATTTTAAAAAATCTAAGAAGAATTTTTCAAAAATCTTTCTTAGTGCACCCCTACACTATAAGAAGAATCGCCATGCAAAATTTCAGCCCTTTAGGTCCTGCGGTTTGGTCTGTGCGTTGTATGTCAGTGAGTCAGTCAGTTACGGAACTGTTTTATATATATAGATAATTGTACATTGAAAATTTTTGTATGAATCTAAAGCCATAAATATATTTCTTTTAGTATGCCTGTTTATTTTTTTAAGTTTTTACTTTATATGATGGTCTATAAATTTGAAAAAATATGTTTAAATAAGAACTATACACAGTTTTTGACAAACACTTTCATTAATTATTCTAAGAAATTTGGAAAGAATCAGAAGAAAATTATTGCACATGGAGCATTTTGAGAAATTCTTGCATTTTTGAACAATTTTTTGATAAACAGGGTCCTATTCTTAAATACAATACTTATTTGTGAGTTCTAAGAGTCTTTAATGTAGTATAAAGGAATATTAATTGTTCTCATCTATATATATAAAACAGTTCCGTAGCTGACTGACTGACTGACAGATAACGCACAGACCAAACCTCTGAACCTAAAGGGTTGAAATTTTGCATGGCGATTCTTCTTATAGTGTAGGGGTGCACTAAGAAAGCTTTTTGAAAAATTCTTCTTAGATTTTTTTAAATTGAATTTTTAAGCTGTTTTGAAACATTTTGTAAAGTTTGCATTTAAAATAATAATCTGAGGGTTATAAAATTTATATCACGAAAAAGATCATAAAAATCCCTTTAAAATGAAATCATTTTCGAATCTTCGCCTCCATTTTCTGATTTTTGGTGAATATTTAAAGATTTATTTTTAGAATGTTAGATTTATTTAGATTATTTTTAGAATGTATGTTTAATATCTGTTTTATATTTATAGATATTAAACATACAAATTGGTTGCATACATTGACCGTTGTATTTAATTTGAATATTTTCTTCTACATTATTTTGTCTATAAAAATATCGGTTACGATTTTTTTATAATTTTGTTTTTTTTGGCATTAATTTCATACATTGGCTGTTGTATTTAATTTTAATGTACTCCGTAGCAAAGCACGGGTATTCAGATTCAGCTAGTATTGTATATAGAGTAAAATATAGAAAATTTTAAAAAACGAGATCCCTTGTGCCCTTAAGAAGGAAAATTTCCAGACAGACGGTGAGTATAATTCTTTTTTTTTTTCTGAAAAGGGGGCGGTAGACCGAATAAGTTTGGACACCCCTGATGTAGACAATCTGAAATGACTTTAGTTTATCTTGGACACTCTTAGTATATGTGGGTAAGCGGAAAATTTTAGTTTTCGAAGAGAAAGCGAAATTTGGATACCCTGCTAGAAACTATCATTTTTTTCTTACCCTGTATGTATGTGTAATGGACATATCTTTTCTATCTTTACTATCTTATAACGACATTAATATGTTTAATGAAGAACTAAACTAATTTAGTTTTATAGATTTTAATGTCAATGGGATCAGTTAATCATTTGTGTGACTCAAATGTGATAATTTAAAAAAAGGACAAAATTAGTCCTATTTTACTAATTTTTTTTCCAGTTCAACAGGAACTCCTCTGTAAAACATTCACCCATACACACAGGGCTTTTCATTGGATACTTTACTGTGAGAGTACCTTACAGATGCGACACTATAGATACATGAACAACAATCAAATAATAGAAAATTTTATTCAAGCAAGTCTAAAGCTGTCAATTTCGTGAAAATCATCTTATTATTGTTCACAAGATAAGAATAATTATTGAATAAAGATTATAGCTGTAAGCCTCCAGCAGATGATTAGGGTAAAGAGTTTTGGATAGGAACAGGAGATTTTATTAAAAAATATGAAGGGAGTTATCCCTGTGACGCTACGTCAAGAATTGTTTGTATAACAGTACCAAAATTATTGCCAATTCGCCTTTGTTCTCTACGAGTCGAAGCAAACAGTAAATTCAGTGTTCCAAACTGCTCTCTGCGTGGTGGAAGAATTATACAAATAATGCTGTTATAACCAACTGATAAACTATCTATTGAAATCTTTACATTTATTTCGTTACTCCCTTAAACGAAAACCAAAAATAATCCTTACCCTCAGAGTAAAGATCTCTAAAGAAATAATTTTCCGATTTTGGTAAAAACGAGTCCTAACATATATGCCTTTATTATATGTGAATTAGTTTCCCTTGAATAAGAAACTCAAAATCTCATTTGTTTACAGCTGATTAAATGGCCCAACACATTTCCCCATGTTAGTGAAAAGCTGTGTTATTACTTCTACGAAACTGGTATCGTTTACCTTTCTTCCGGTTTTCAAAACAGCCGTGCCACTGAAGGACACCTTAAATGTATAATCAAAAAGATCAATGACTGCCTTTAAGCTTTCACTCTGAAGGAAATGACTCACACATGAAGGTTATTGGGCAAGAACAATAGTTGAAAGAATGGAGCTGTAATAGTGAATGAACAGAAAAGATGATACTCACAAACACATTATTATACACGTGAGTAGGAAAAATTTTGGCACCACCTCAAAAACATTGCCCTATTTTTACAGATGGAAAATTTTTGGGGCCCTTTTTCTTTTTCGTTCGGAATATTCTCCTTTGTGACAGATGCTATTAACTGCAATTCTCTCTGACTGTTAGCGCCACCTAGTTCAGGCTGAGAGTTCAACAAAGTGTGTCACCCTGCATGTCTTGTAATATAATCTAATTGTTTATGTATATCGTTCTGTGTATTTTTTGTTCTGTATTGTGCTTGCACCCGTAATTGAAAGTAGAAGAGCTGAAGTGGTGGTCTTCAATGACTTAAAACCATGAAGAGTTCTAGACCGTTAATTTTTCAGATAGTAAGGGAATCCTATCGACACATAGGTATTGCATTTTCCGAAAACTACACATGCATTTATGCGGACTGCGAGGTTGAAAACTTTTCATACGGCTCTGATATGTCATGTGACAGACAACATTATAACACGGGTGTTTATAAATGTTGGGTATCGGAATAAAGCTGCAGTGACAGGCCAGTTTAGTCCATTTGTTGCTAAATATCTTGATAACTTTCCATACAAAACAACCCAAAGTAACTGCACCATATAAGGAAATTACGTTTTTGCTTTCCGGTCAAGTAATGTGAACTAGTATTTACCTTCTCTATATTTTTAGCACATTTTCAAACAATTATAATCAAAAGCTCATTGATCAAATCGCAAAATATCTTACTGCAATCTACAAATTTCGATAAAACCTTTGTACTATGCTCTTTGCCCTGAGCGAGAGAACGTCGGGCGTCTTTTCAACACTCCCACTCACACATTATTCCAAATACACACACTGTGTCCATTGCCTCATGCACACGTCATATTATATATCGCTCACTCCTTTCAACAACGTCATATCTCAAAAATCGGCGATTTTTAGTTATGCTTGTTTTCAGATTGCCTTGAATGAATAGTATATCCCTGCAAGATTGTTATAGCTCACCTCTTAATATTTAGCCTCTAGAGAGCAGAATTAAAAATTTATTTTCAATACATTTCAATGTACTTTTAAACTTTCAAACCATTCTCTTGAAAAATCTTGTTTTCTGAGATATGACGTTGTTGAAAGGAGTGAGCGATATATTATTTCTAGAGGATGGTTTTTTTGTCACGATCTCTTTCTCTCCCTTCATACTTAACCAAAATCGATAAATGAGGTACCATTTTAAATATTAAGTTATCCACTTCTGACGAATTGTTAATTCAGAATGACACATTGTATTGTTTGTTTAGAAATTGACTTTTAGCCATAGAGTTCTTTCCCTGGATGTGTCGATACGGCACGGTCAAATAGTGTGTACACAGTGGTTTTGTAATGTAAATATCCAATTTTCCCCGAGTTTGTGTCATACTTGACTTTTAATATTGTCTACAAATGTGTTTTGACATGTCATGTTCCCCTGATTTGTGTTACACTTTAAACATAATTGGCTGAAATATCTCTAATGTTAGATTTGCATTTTATGCGTAGTTTTATACAGTTTTTCTTTTAAACATGGAACAGGATTTTGCGGAGGTTCCCTCCATCAAAATCGTGACGGGAGGAAAATGCGTCATACAAATATTCGCGGTCTGTCATTGTTACAGCTGGTAGTTACGTTGAAATAAAAAAAAGAATTGTTTTTTGTTTACATTCGTGTGAAGTTTGCAAAAAATAGTGTGTTTAAACTTGATACAAGTATGGCTGTCGTCTAAGAATAGGGTGTTATTTAAAGGTCGTCGAAAGTACACCAATGGAAAAAAGGACATTAAACGTTTTTGCTTCACCTAATAGACATATGAGATATCAGATGCTTCTTTCTGACTCACGCTTATGAGTTCCACACAGGGCATGTGGAATCTTTGCAGAATAACGTGAAAGAAAAGTATGGGTCTATTCAGAAGCCCATGTTCCATGCACAAAGGTTACAGATGGGAGATAGAAAAGACCTGCGATTTTATGTGTATTTGTATTGTTATTGGGAAAAGCATGTTGTATAGGTTACAACACTAAATAAATTAAATGCCGTGTATACAAATTGCATGTAGAGACAGGCTTTTTTTCAGAGTGAAAAATAAAAGATGACCGTTAGTAAACAGACCATAAAATTTTAACAAAACCAATACTCCGGTGTCCTTTTGGGATTAGAAAAATTCTGGGAACCACAGTTATTAACGTCACAGTATCAATGGAGTAAACGAAGCTAAATCAACCCTGAACAACTCGGATGGAGGGAAAACCACTAAGAGTGAAGGACGGACGGGGGATTGATTGCACAGTCAGAAACCTGCAACTGCATTGGGTATAGTTATAGACTCTTTGTATGTAATTATATTCCCTATCTTTTGCATACATGCCCTCGCATGTATATTTTTGATGCCACTGATATTGCATTGAGGTAAGTGTACGAAAATTCCAGCGCGTGTGGGCCAGGGATCAAATCCCATACATACATACATACATACATACATATATATATATATATATATATATATATAACAGTGATTCCCAACCGGTATGCCGCGGCACTTTAGGGTACCGCAAAATCGGTCAGGGATGTCGCGAGATCTTTTTTGGGATAAACAAAAATATTAATAGGACCCACTTAAAATAAATATTAATTTTAAAATACTGCACCAGATTTCTCCCCGAATAATTTAAATTTTAAAATGTTATTTGCATTTAAAAAAATGAAAAATGCCAAAAAGTGTAAAATTTCTTTCTCTATTACGAAGTACAATTGAATTTTCTTTTAAATCCCAGTCGACAATCTTTGGACACATTTTCTCCATAGGTTAACATTGAGGTGAGCGAATCCAATAGGGTTAGTACACAACAGCCTTAATAAAATTCTTAACGATTTCCATTGTATTCCTCTACTGTAATACTACACTGAATGCCATGGCAATTTTTGAAGCTGTATTAAAACTGTATACTATTCTGGTGTTTGTTACTAATATCTTTCAATAAATAAATAAAGTCAGCAATGGAGTAAGTACGTTTTTGACTAAAATTTCACACGTTCCTGATATAAATTCCGCTTCAATTTAATATTTAAGAAATTGAAAAACCTTATTCTAACAAGGGTGCCCTGAGTTTCTAATATCATTCCCAAAGGTGCAAGCTTAAAAGAGGTTGGGAATCCTTGCTCTATAAGTTTTTGCACCAAAAACATAGATTACCGCGACAACTTAAAATTTTAAGTCCTTGTCTTCCGACCTTGTCTAGAGAGTCATCCATGGCATTCTAAGAATTGCCTCGCCACCTGTCTTTATAAATAGCGTTTTGTCACGGTCCATAGTCTCCGGGATTTATTAAACAAAATCAATTAGCATCTCCCTCAAACCAGCGAAACGATATTACGAAAGCTGGCAAGGAGGTGTTCCGTGAAATATTAAATAAACAAAAAGGAGAGAAACAAACAAAAAATGGAGAGTGAGAAAAAATTCGTGCAAAATTCACAGACGTGTTTCTGATCGTTGAGGCAAAACTCTTATTTTGGAAACTCGAAGAGCTCGTTTTGTGGCCTAAAAAATGCTAATGCGGATCGGTAACCATTTATATTGCAAATACTTGGTGTGCTTTCTGATTTGTTCCTTTATTCCTGGATATCAATGCAGGACTCTCTTGTGCTTGGTGAGTACGACTATATCTGTAAAATTTAAATTCCAGTTGAGCTTACCCACAATTAGTTTCAGTGTAAGGATATACGTTATAGCCCCTCAAGTTGTAATGTTTATTTTTGTATAATTAAGGCTGCTGTGTACTAACGCTATTCGATTCGCTCACCTCAATGTTAAGCTATGGAGAAAATGTGTCCAAGGATTGTCGACATGAATTTAAAAATTTTATTTTAAATTGTAATCGCAATGGAGAAAGAAATTTTACCCCTTGGGGCATTTTTCGTTTTTTTAATAAAAATCCGAATACTATTTTTAAATTTAAATTATTCGGGGAAAATATCTGGTTATAGTGTGCTTTAAACGTTCATCAATTCCTTTGGTGGACGAAATTTATAAAATAAATCCTTTTGCAAGTTGTAGAAAAGTTCAGGATATCTGCAAATATCATTTTTACTCGATTATCAGCATTTATGTAGCTCTAAATAGTAGACCACATTTTTTCCATAGGTTAATATTGAAGTGAGTGAATCCATTATACTGGATATGCCAAACTGGTCCAGGTCCAGGTCCAGGCAAACTGGCATTATCCAGTATACTGGACAATACCTGTATACTGTCCCCTTATATGGGGACAGGGAACTAACTCCTCGACAGTTGATATGGACAAAAAATTTGCCCTACTCTGAAACTAGCTGGAGGGTTAAATTATTAAGTTAGAAATTCCAAACTTCAGAGACATCATCTCGTGTATAAATTTTATAACCATCAGATTATTATTTTTAATAAGTTCACAAAAACAGCTTAAAAATTTAATTTAAAAAAATCTAAAATTTTTTCAAAAATCTTTCTTAGTGCACCCCTACACTATAAAAATTATCACCATGCAAAATTTCAGCCCTTTAGGTTTAGCGGATTGGTCTGTGCGTTTTCTGTCAGTCAGTCAGTCACAGAACTGTTTTATATAAATAGATAATAACAATTAAAAAAATGTCTCGCTTACCATCTGCCCTTGTTTTTGGTAAAACTGTTTGAAACCTTATTTAACAATGTCATATCATTTTTTAACATATCTCACCTCGGCAATAAAAGTGACACAAGTAAAAAAAATGGCAATTTTGGGGTTATGTCATTGAAAAATATGTGTGTGAAGTGCCCCATCGTGCACGAAAAGCGACACATCTCTATCTCGAAATTTGTCTACCTGAGGGCAGTTGTCACAGTTTTATTGTAATACTAGTTCAAGCTGTATAGTATTCTTTTAGTTGATTTTTCTCCAATGCTGCATTTTTGAGTTGTGTCACTTTTCTTGCCGTGATAGAAAAAAATATAAATTAAAAAATATGCAGTTGTAGAAAATTTAAAGCATTTTTTTAATAAATAAATGATTCAATATGACATAAATTTGCTTCAAACTATCCGCGACCCCTCCAATTTTTTTCACGACCCCCCAATGTGTCACGATCTACAGTTTGCGCACCACTGCACTAAACGACGTGATCAAAGGAGATACATCTAAAAATATTTTGAGAAGTAATAACAAATCTAAAATATTTTCAATGAAATTTGAGTTTAGAATAATAAGAAGCAAAGTGTAACTGCTATGTCAAAACTTGATCGATAATTTTGTGTCAGAAAAGTTACTTCATCGTAATTTTTTGTTAGCAAGTTCTTTACCTTGTAAAATTCATTAAACTCGACCCTAATTATTTCCTCATCTCCGAGCTGACAGATTATTAAAACTTTCAAGCTTTAAATTAATAGTGATTATAACTTAACTTCATGGTATCTCATCTACCTCCAAGCTTCGTTGTCACTTAATTTATCATTTAGCTGCAAGGAATAAATTCCATTAGAGTAAAATATTTCAGACCAGAAAATATGTGCAATATTTTTACAAATTGTTTTCGTTATAAGCTATGGACGTACATGATAAAAAAAAAAAAAAGTCACAGTTAGGCTCGGTGCACAAGAGCGATCCGGTGTCGTTGCAGTACCACAGTTGCGATCAGGAGTCCATAGAGTTAAACTAACCGAATCACACGGACGTAGGCGTCGCTGCGAATTCGCAACGACCGGTTTTTTCCACTCGTGTACTGCTTGATAGCATGAACGACAACGGCATAGCAGTACCTTCATTTTAACTGTGCAGTTCAAACTGACGACATTTTACCGCAACAAAATTACTGAAAGTGTAGACACAGAACTTTTAATAGAGGAAGTTGAAAAGTTTAGTGAATTGTGGGATATTAAATATGAAAAGTACCAAGAAAAAACTCTTAAAAGGAGTGCGTGGATAAGAATTTGCATCAGTTTGTATCCAGATTTCGAAGAAAAAAAACACAAAAAGAAAAAGAAGAAATTCTTAAGTACAGTTATAAAACTATTGTTTTCAATTTAAAAATTAATAAAACAATATCAATTTTAATCAAAACATATTTCAGATAAATTTAAATTAGTTATATTTCAGTGTCGTATTGATTTTTGATGTTTTCTCAAATGTAATTATATAAAAATAGTAGAGCATAGCAGTAAATAACTTAATTAAAAATTAGACATAAATCTAAACAATATGCTAAAAAGCAAAAAATTAAACATATTTTTCTATTATAAAACTTTTATTAATTTTTAAAATTTAATAACGAACTTCCCATTTCAATTTAGGAAATAATAAAACAATATCAATTTTAATCAAAATGTATTTCACATAAATTTACATCAGTCGTATTCTGGTGTTGAATTATTTTTTATTCATTATTTTTTAAATCACTTAAGATTAAAATAATAGAGCGTAGCAGTAAATTACACCAAACAATTAAAATTTGATTAAGTAGAAAGCAAAAATTAAACATTTCTCCATATATTAAATTTTTACATATTTATTGTTATTTTTTTAAATATAACAACAATCTTCCCAGTTGACACTTTTTCCATTCGCATTTATTGTTAAATGCATTCATTTTGCCATGGCAGTTTTCCAATATCGCTAATGAAGTAGTCAGCCCATGTATTTCTTATCTGATTTAAGTTGATCCCTCCTTGATTTTGATGAGTTCCTTGATTTTGCACACTCTTTGGTAAGTTTGCAGTTTCATTCGGAAGTAATTAAAAAACTTTGATTCATCATTACACAAGTCTTCATATAACGAAGAAAACGTCCCTTTTAATAATCATGAACTCACGAGTGGGTGGACCCAATCAGGACCCGACTTTGACTCAATGTGGCACTGGGCAAAGCAGACTTTGGGAGCCTCTCCAAGGACAGATCCAAAGAGGGAGCACGTGCTCCCCCCAGGACCAGATTTCTACATGAGCATGTGGGACACTCACCCCGCCCCCCCCCCCCATAAATTGGGACCAGAAATTCAAAAAATTTCGACCAGCAAGTCAAAAATTTGGAAATAATTATAATAATAATAAGTGCTAATTAATTAATTTACTTTTTAATGTTATAAATTAATGAAATTTTCTTTTGAAATTCAAAATAGATCACAGTCTGGAGTTTTAATCCCCCCCCCCAAAAAAATAACAGGAACGCTTACGGATGTACGTATGCTTTCACTATAGTGGGTGCACTGTGCCCCACCTAGGATTTTTTTCTGTATCCACCACCACTGGCCTCCTTTAAAAACCAAAGCCTTAGCCAAAAACCAAAGTCGATGTCAAGTCCATAGCCAGAAATTTTTTTTTCCGAAAATGATGGTAGAGGGTGCAAAGTGTAGACTGGAAGAGAGGCTTTTTTAAATATAAAGACAGAAAGCAGAAGTAAAATTTCATTACACACAAATGATAAAAAAATATTTGAAAGATCCAAATATTGGACTTTTTCCTCTTTTCACATCACATCATACCTTTTTTTTGTGCGTGTGGAGAGCAATACCTATAATCCTATACCCTCGATATGGACTTGATTTTGCAACTGAGTTTGAAAAAACATCTATAAACAAACTTTGGGAGTGATGATAACAATCAAATGATCAGTAATTGAATCATTTTCAGAATTCATGTTGCTAAAAAAATAATCTAATATAGTTAAAATTAATGGAAATATCTTTTGCAAAAGAAGTCAAATAAAATCGAAACTTTTATAATTAGATAGGTCAAAATCTTTGACTGTTTCCATCATTATACTTTCAACCATATTAATGTGGATATAAATTTTTGATATAACTATACTAACCTAAAAAAAGGGGGGGAAGGAGAAATTATGGTCATTAAAACAGAAAATACGGAAACCGTTTTTAATTTGCGTACATTAGGAAATTTTCAAAAATATGTACAACTTAATATTAAATTAGGGGCCCATAATTTTGGGGGCCCTGGGCAAGTGCCCCACTTGCCCATGCGGAAATCTGGGCCTGGACCCAATAACTTCTTTTCCCATATTTTAGATACTTATAAACTAAGAAAGAAAAAACACAGCTATTTTTCTCGAGTACACTTCTAACTCCATAGCTTGACTCCTACTCTTTAAATTCCATCATTTAAAGGGCTGATCTGTGACTTAAATTTCACGGAACAGCTAAAACCGCAACGGATTTGCCTCTCGTGTGGATTGAAGGCTGCGGCACCGGTACGAATTCGCTACGAAACCGGATCGCTCGTGTGCATCGAGCCTTATGGTTGTGGGTATTGCGTTGTATGAAAAGGATTATTTGGGGTTTTCCACAATCTCATACAGTTTATTCTCATACAGCACCTTACAACTAGAAACGTCGTGCATAGAACACGTGCATCGGAATATACGCGTTCTGTAATACTTTAACCATTTCTGATGGCATGGGAGTATACAAAAGCAAATAAGTCAGAAAAAACATCTCATATTCTTCATATTGCCATTCAGTGTAACAAACTGTGACGATTAATGTCCTCTTTCCATTGATGGGTACTTTTGACCGGACAAATATCACCTCATTCTTCGACAGCCATACATCTGTTCAGTTTCAATAAAGTATTTTTATCGAACTGAATGAGGATGTGGGGTGGGGGTGAGGAAAACAACAAATAATCAGTCTTTTCATAACAACGCAACTGTAACTATGTCAAATTGCAATTCTATGTGTGAAACATTTTCGTCCCAAAACGAGTTTGATGGGAAAACCTCCGCAAAAATTTGTTCCATGTCAAAATATGTGAACAAAAATTTACTTTTTACGGTTATCTATTCATGTTTTGTAGAAGTCTATGCTTTGTAGACAATTATTGTTGCCACATTTGCTAAATTTAATTCCATACTCATGAAGCCACTTAAAAGGATTGACTTATAGCCTATTTCGATCATACGTTTCACCTGCATTCAAAGGGAAAAGAAATCTTCGTTTGCAGTCTGCACCTGATGCTCGAAATGTTCCCATTGTACGATAAAGAATGGATATTTTGCAATATTCTAAATTTATATGCATACAATTTTAAATGCTATTGAGGTTTTTAAATGATCCAGTTCTATTTATTTATTTTTTAGGCTGGCATTTAAAAAAACAACTCTAATATTATTTCGCTATTTTTGGAATAGCATAACTTCCGTTCCTTGCAATGTATCAAGACTATTTTATTGTAAGACGTGTCACATTTTTGTTTTCCAAAGTTAAAACTTTCCCCATATGTCATATCATAGATATCGTTGGCGCCAATGGCTATATTGGCAATCGCCAAACGCGCCATTGAGAGCTCCCTATAATTAGAACAAGTCAGTTACTCTCGCACTCGCACATCGTATGGTCGATGTTTCATGTATTGATTTGGTTCATAGTAGATAATGCGTTTAAGTTAATAAAATTGTTATATTAATTCGTATGTCGTATGGTCGACAATAGTTTCGATACGATTTATTAGTTTACTGTCTATTTTAATCAACGAATTTGGGACCAGTGCCACGTATGACATTTGGCTCATAAAGATATCAAATACTTTCCAAGAGCGATGTTCATCCTCACGTTTCCCCTTAAGCCCAGAAAAAAAAATTTTTTTCAAGATAAATTGACTTCCATGTTTGTTCATTTAAACTTTTATACACTGAGGTACAAGCGCAGTACAGTAGAGTATATTAATACAGTCAGTGCCGGTCCCATAGGTGAGGCGGCAAGGCGACCGCCTCAGAGAAAATCTGCGCTGAGCTTCTGCTACATTTACATGTAGTGTTAGTAGAATTCTTAAAGCTACAACAACGTTTGTTAATAGGCATTCAAAATTTATTTATCGTAATCTCAAATTCAGCAGTATATAAAAAATAATCAAATATTCTATTTTTGTATATTTTTATGAATTTTGTCATATATTAGATTAAACTATTAAATTTCTTTCTTATTCGTTAAAATTCGTTAAAATATTATTTTTACCAAGTCTCATTTTTGGCGCCTATTTCAACGCGGCGCCTCGCCGCCGCATTGAAATAGGCCATAACATTTGAAAAGGCGCCGTTTTTAAAACCTGCCTCAGACGCCACTCTATATATCGGCCCACTCAGACAACAGCGCTGCCTGTTCTCGGAATACATCATCGAAAATAATTAGATCCAGGTGAAAGAATGGATTTATTTAAATTTCTAAGCAGTTTTTTACTAGTAGAAACACTGGATTAGTAAGCTACGCATTGCAATATTTGACAGATAGTCACCTGACTTTCTTTACTGACTTTTTTAACGTAGGATTACGTTCCTCAATAACAATCCTCCGGAAAGAAAAAATTGTCCGTCCTGCGTCGCGGGTTATAATTTCGTTAGCGTGCCAAACCCAGTAGCAGTAAACAATTAAACATAAAAGTACCAAATTACGACAAAAAAAAAACAGGTAGTCTCTTCTAACGAAACTACCGCGGGTTATAAATTAGGATTACTTATCATTGCTTTGCCTCTTTTGTATGTATATATGTATGTATGTGTTACGTATATATGTAACTATATATATGTACGTATGTATATATATACATATATGTATGTCAAAAATTTTGACGCATTTTGGTACTTTTCTGTTTAACTGTTTACTGCTTGTCCAAGCGATACAGGCTGGGTTTGGCGCGCTGCCAAAATTATAACTCGCGAGGTACGGACGGACGATTTTAGCGTCTGAAATTTTCCTTTCCAGAGGACCGTTGTGGTGGAACGTAATCCTACGTTAAAAAAGAAAAGGGGTAAGCAACGATAAGTAATCCTATGTTAATAAAACGTGGTAGTTTCGTTAGAAGAGACTACCTGAAATATTTTTTTTCTAAAAATTTCAACAATGTGCTCTGTAACCTGGGCTAGTATAATAGGGACTGGATCTTCTATATTTCCTTTTTTTAGAATCTAGATTTGCTATATATTGTGTCACAGTCTTTATATCAGTGATTCCCAACCGGAGTGCCACGAGATTTTTGAAGGGATTTGAAAAAAAAAAAAAAAACTAGTAGAGCACTCTTCTAACTATCACGTTAAAATTAAACATTTTCTCTCTAATCACCAGTCGCAAGTCTCATGTTAATCAAACAAAACTATTAGTGATTTCCACTGTAGTCCTCTATTGTCATACATACTATACTTAATCCCATGGCTATTTTTGACGCTGTATTAACAGTATATTCTATTCTGGTGTTTGTTACTTAATCTTTCAATAATAAATACAATAAAATGGATCAAGTATTTATTCGAACTTAAACTGACATTTCATGATATAAACTCCGCTTTGATTAGCACTTTTATTGAAGATAGAAATCTTATTAAAATATGAAGCATTTTTAAAGCCTATTATGGGATAGGCATATAATTTTACTTTGTATTAACGTAGAAAAATCTATTTGGGTTACTGAAAGAAATTTGAAAACCACCCTTTTTCGTAACTAATCTTAAAACAGAGAAATTTATTTGTGATTAGATTTTACGGCGCATAAAAATTTGTTACAACCGACTACAGGATCGAGTCTCGAACCATGGGTTTTCCTATCTACGGATTGATGCATTACGTAGTTTAACAATCCCCGCAGCGTAAGAACTTCTTATTTCGATATCTTCCTTTACGTTTCCCCCTCTTTCCTGCTGTGATCAACGACACAGGATATTGAATAGTTCATAATTATTTAGTCATTTAAACAAAGATGCTAATTTTTTTTCATTGCAAACTACCGTATTTTTCGGACCATAAGATGCACCTCTTTACATAAAAAATCGACTTAAAATTGCGGTGCATCTTATGGTCCGAAGGTGACAATAAAATAAAATTAACATTTTATTATATGTAATATATGTTTTATATATATTATTTATTATATATTTTTCTTATCTTTATTAAGTAAGAAACTGAAAATATCTTTTATACCTAACAAAATACAAAATATTCTTTTCCAAAAATCACCGTAAATTTGGGATGTGTCTTATTTTCTGGTAAGTCTTATAGTCCTAAAAATACGGTATTTTATTCGCTTTATAATTTTCAAATAACTTTATCGCTTGCTTCAGTACTGCCTTATTGAAGGTGAAGTATGAGTATTCGCTAAGAAAAATATTTTAAGCCAAATATTCCTGAGAATTATTTCTCTTATTCTTCTCCTTTATTACGATATTAAATTATTTTGTTAAGCAGCATTCAAAACTTCATATATTTTCGCTGAAGTTATGATTCATCAAATTTATTTATTAGGCAACAGCATCGGAGAAAACAATGCAAAACTTAGTTTCGCTTATACCATCTTAGAAAAGCATGACTCTCTAAGCGTTTGAGGCGTATTTTTTTTTTTTTTTTTTTTTTTTTTTTTGTCACCTACTTTCAGCTTGAAAAGCGTTCGGGACACATAATTCTATACCATAATTGTGTATTCAAAAGTGTTACAGAAGCACTCTTTTGACGCTTTTGGATACCAAACTAGAGATCACAAACGCTTCTTCAAGCTGAAAGAGAGAGACAGAAAAAAAAGTCTCAAACGTTTAGAGGATTAAGCAACATTCTTCTAGAATCATATTTACTTCGGTAAAGCTAATAGCGTCTGCGTTACGAAGCGAGCGTAGTTAATGCTCTAATATTTGGTGGAATAATTACACCTGTAAGAAATCGGTGTAATTATAGCTTGCTGATGTTAAAACGCTTTGACATGTAAAGGACATTTTCTCCAAAACTGTAATCCGAATAGTTTAAAAGATTGCAGCCCGTAATCTCTTATATATACGCTCAGTCCTTGAGCCAGCGCTTTAGTTGACCTCACAAACCTTTAAGCTCTGAAGAATTTTCCGTTAGGTATTTTTTTAACTATGCAGAAATAAATACATCTTTTTGAAGTCTTATTTTTGCGTTTAAAAGTAAATACCTAAACATGGAACTTTTCCGTTAACTGGCCGCAAGTGATAAATCGCCAAATATGGCTCAAAAGTCGCATTTTCGGGTGATTATTTTATTAACTGTAACTCTCGGGATTCGTAAGCGTGAATGAACAAAAATACAAGTAAAGATTAATTTTATTACTTCATTAAGTAAGTATTTAGTTAGGAGGCCAAAAAAATGTTTAATGTCCATCAAAATCATCCTTTATTTTCTGCCATTGCCACAAAATTTCAGCCAGGTACGATTGCAAATGGGTGCGTGCCGTACCTCAATGTTTTTATATTGTTATTAGGTGTATCATCCCAATTGTTGAATATTTTGTGCGACTGTGAAGAAAGAAAGTATAGTTTGTGGTTTCTAATTAGTTTCCAATTTTTGTTGTTGCTATTCTTAATGCCCGTTGTCGGAAGTTCCAGAGCAGGTCCGTATAGGCTTTGGGCTGAGTACTGCGGCTCCGGTTTATAATAGCACCACAAGGGTGGGAGTCCGACTTGTCTAGGTGGCACCACAATTTTAACCGAACAACTCCAGGAGCGACATCTGGGGGGATCGTACCTTCCCCACCCAATGACCTCATAGAAGACTTTCAAGTCTAAGGATTTGACGTGTCCCTATCCGACCTAGACACGAAGGTATTTAACGGCGTTTGTCGGGATTCCATCCGAGCACCCTCAGTACCGAAAGCCGACGCGCTACCGACAAGCTACCTCGGACTCAATTTTTATTCTTGGGAACTTGCCGTTTTCGTGACTGTTTAACCTAGTGTCTGAACTTAATCGACGTATCCAGCAGGATTTATACCCGCCGATCAGCCATCTTCTTCCAACTTACTTTGTGTGACATTGGTTCTCCAAAATTTAGCATATCTATATCTATTTAACTATAGGGTTGTCATGTTGACGACTTTCATTCTCGACAATGGCGATACTTGTTAGGGCGAATGCCAAGTGCGTCCGGCTAGCAGATGAGTACCCTAAATACAAAGCACATGCTAAAATTGGCTAAATGCTTTGGCAATGGTGTAAATTTTTTAGGCAGAAACATCAAGTTTAATCTCTTGCAAAAAAATGACTGCAAAAAAAAAAAATTGAAAACTGTGCAATTTATTTTTATTTAAACACATATTTTCCTACTCAAAAATCGGAATTCAAAAATGTGTATATGCCAGTAAAATTCTAAGTGAAAATTTTTTCATAGCCTAATATGGGAATTAAAAATCTGCAAGGTCAACCGATGCGGTGCTTCAAGTCAATAATTGTTGCACATAAAGTTAAGTTTTTAAAAATTTTAAATGCCTGAAAAATGTTTTCTAGACAATCACAAAAATCACTCAAAAATAAAACAAAATATTTTATTTTCTATGTATGACAAGACAAAAATCTTCCCTTAAAACTGGTCGCATGATAATGTTAAAAATTTCATGGCTGTAATCAGAAATTTCATATGAAAATGCTCCTTTTTATAACAAAATATAGTGTTTGGGGAAAGACTGCTGTGAAGCGAAACAATGTTTGATAGATGCAAATAGAAAATAGCCTTAAAAGTTCAACATGTGAATAATGAGGTACTTGATTTAGCGCTAATGACCAATTAAAGAGAAAAGTCTAAATAATGCAATTACAACACAAAAACATAATTTTTTTTCCATTGTTTTAATTTTTATAATTACCTTTAAGAATAAAATTTTTTTTATTTAAACTTTCTTCACCATCACGTTTCATTAGTTTTGTTTCACATTTGTTTACATGCATCTAATTTGAAAGGGAAATACAGATTATTAGAAACAGATAAACAATCAGATAATATTTAAATTTTCCACCCAATTTATGCTTGCGGTCTGTACAAACACCTTAAAATATTAAGGGCAAAACTAAGATATTCAAAGATAGAAGAGATCCCTTGAGTAACCAACCGGAATGATTCGTTCTGCACCGATCAATGTTTACGCTTGCTGACAAGTACTTAGAATAGTAATACGGCATTAATATGAAAAGAATTGATTTTCTGCTAAAATACGCTGAGTGAGGTTAAGATATCCACAAACTGAGATAAATATCTGTTATTATTCCAAAACATTTCACAATCAGTAATTTTGATGGAAAAAAGTGATTATATGCAAAACTCTCAAAGCATCCTATTTTTCTGTGGCCTGCCAATTAGAGGCTGTATTTATTGCTGTTGAACAGATGATTATACTTTACATGAAGAGTTGTCTATATCTTTAAATATCTTCTTCCGCTTGCAACTTGACATTTGCATTTTTTAAATAGCATGCATCCACATAACTGTGACCGTGGAGTCACATACCTACACCAGTTGTACAATATTTCTGCTATTTGCCAGCTCTACACAGTTCAGTGATTTGTCTTATTATAGCAATATTTATATGTTTTATCTAATGTAAAACATTCATTCAGATTGGCTCATTTCCATATGTGATCATAGATAACCATTATTTGTTTTTTAATCTTATAAATCCGAGGAGATGAAAAGGAATGCAGAATTGGGGAATCCTCATCGTCCCCTGTTCTCACTCTTCCTCCCAAAATAAATTGGACAGAAGTCAAAGTTTCATTCTTCTAAATATATATTCTGTACAGCAACAACAGAGAAAAACACTGACGTCTGGTTGAAAATAAAACACACAAAAAAAGGTCTTATCTGCTTCTTACCTGGTTTCAGTAAAACAGTTAGTTTTAGTATGACTAGATAGTATTTAACTGAAATCAAAATAACTTGGGTTTTTTTTTCAACTGACTCATTACCTCATGTGATTATAGCTCTTTATTAACACCTCTTATATATATATATATATATATATATATTTATTTATTTCAAAATTTTCTCCTATTATTCTCTTTAACCTTTACAAGTGGAACTGAAATAAAATCATCAAGTTTCTTAAGCAGTTAAACAGCTTAACGTCGTGTTACTAGATCCTTGTGTAATGGACTCGGCTCACATTATTACATTATGACTAGGAACTAAGTGTTTTTGTTTTAGTATGTTTAAAACAATAACATTTATAAATATTTAGAGGAATATTACAGAAAATTTACCAAAATCAACTTTTTTTTTGTATGACTTCACCTTTTTTTTTAAAAAGTTAAAATTTTATTTATTTGATGCTTAAAAAAAAAAAAAATTATGTCAAAGAAAAATACATGCCCTTGTTTAACCCTCGCAGTCGTTGCTCATAACTAGGCTGATCACTTGATTACAATTCAGCCTGAGGCAGTATTAGATCAGTAAATAAAGCCCCTCATGTTCAATGCACTGGCCTTGCACACAGATAAAGCTCTATTGAAAGGAGGGTCATGTTAACATTACTATATTTTGACTTTGAATAAAATGACAGTGACGTCACTGTGTTTTCATTCATTGCGTTGTATTCATTCTAGTTTAATTTTCAAGATCATCGCACCATCCGATAAGTTCATGAAACGAGCAGTTTTTTTTCGGTAGAATTTTTTTTTGTCTATCTGGCTGTTTACTGTTCGAATGGAAATTCTTTTATGTACTTATCTTTTTATCAATAGCTGTGTAACGTATTGACTGTTAAAGATATTTAGTTTTCTATTATAACGTATTATCTGCTAAACTTCAATATGAGTACGAAATTTTAGCACGAGGTTTGCGAACAAGAAAACAATCTATCGATTAAAAAGTTTTAAGGAATTTCAAAGGTAAAAACTGGGGGGGGGGGAAGTAAGCAACTAGACCAGTGATTTCTAACCTCTTTATACTTGAGTACCACCTGAGAACTTTGTTGGGTCGTGGCGTACCATTTGTTATAACTTTTTGAGGGGGTCAAATAAATTCTATACACATATGAATAACTTTACAAAATGAATTTACCATATGCATAAAACAGTTTCGTAACTGACTGACTGGCAGATAACACGCAGACCAAACTGCTGTACCTAAAGGGTTGATATTTTGTATGGATTCTTCTTATGTGTAGGGGTACACTAAGAAAGATATTTGAAAAATTCTTCTTAGTTTTTTTTAAATTAAATTTTTAATCTGTTTTTGTAACTTTTTTAAAGTTTGCATTTAAAATAATAATTTGAAGGTTATAAAGTTTATATCACGAGAAAGATCCTAAAAATTCCTTTAAAATGAAATCTTTTTCGAATGTTTACCTCTATTTTCTGATTTTTGGTGAATTTTTAAAGATTAATTTTTAGAATTTAATTTATTAAATGCTGATCATGTGATTTTTTTCTTTTTGTGATACTTTTAATTAATTTTGCATCATGTGCATAACAACGAAATAAATTGACAAAAAAATATTAAAATACGGTAAAAGATAAAGTTTAACCACTAGACTAATTGAGGTGGAAGATTTTTTAAGAATTTAATTCAAATTAGTATGTTTTATGGATGTTAAATTAAGCCTATATATAACACAGTTCCGTGACTGACTGACAGATCTCGTACAGACCAAACCGCTGGACCTAAGGGGCTGAAATTTTAACAGTGCATTCCTATAATGACATGGATAGCCGCTAAGGAAGTTTTTTTTTCTAAAATTCTATTCCTAAGGGGGTAAATTGGGACACTCCAATACGTTTGTGTGGAAAATCGTATTCTCTGCGACTATTCTCGGCGTCTCTTCTTTGTGCGGATCTCCGTCAAAAAATGGTTGAGGAACTTTTGGTTATTGACGGGGAAATTGTTCCTCAAACTGTACTATATTAACTGTAATATATTCTCTAGTATGTTCTATTAGATTTAATTTGAATATTTTCTCTTACATTATTTTGTCTACAAAAATACCCATTGCGATTTTCATAGTATAATTATCCTAAAATGTACTCCGTAACGAAGCACGTGTATCAGCTAGTTTAAGTATGAATAAAACAAAATACAGACAATAAATCCATAAAACTAGAATACACATGGGGATTAACAAATGACAAATACAATTTCCCAACATTTATATGTCTTTATGAAGAGACTTAATAACAAACATGCTGTTCTTAATCTTATTTCTTATTATTAAACCCTTGTGTGTACCACCTCAAATGCTCTCGCGTACCACCAGTTGGAAACCACTGAACTGGACAATCCACATATTCATAGGTTAAAAAAAATTCTCCCTGGTTTTCATTTAACTTGATTTGATTAAATTTGCCATATTTTCTGAGTTTTTTGATTCATTGTCAAACATGACAGCCTGAGTTATCAAAATTTATTTCCTCTATTACGCAACTTGGGAGTTTCTCCTTCATCTTCCCAATTATGCCGTTTTCATTTACGTTTTATTCATTTTTTACTTTTCTTTACGGGGATTTGGAGGACAGGAAGATCTATTCTTCACAACTCAGGGTCAAGTGATTGTCAAAAAATTAAAAGACTTTAGATGTAATTAATTCTTCAACAGACAGCCTTTTTTTACCTATAAAGATAAAAAAAAAAAAAGATTTGAAGCTCACAGTCATTATTTGAAGATTTACCGTAAATATGTGGGCTTGGAGAGGGCTTCAGCCTTCTAGGCCCTTATGTGGGCGCACCACTCCTGTGAGCACGACAGGCTATCTACAAAATCGCGATAAATATTACAGTTGCAATAATTAGTTACTATCCTAATACCTCATTTGGGCATTTCTGTATTTCCAGTGACTGAAAATATTTCGAGCCATCATGAATTAATCAATTCACTTCGATGCATCAACTGAAACTTGATTATATTATTTCTTATTCAGGAATCGTGCGAATGAAAATTTCCAAGGCCCCCCTAATTTTTGTAGGCCTTATGCGCGCGTTTATACAGAAATCCGCCAGTATTCACTCAAAGTTGTCTTATTGTTTGTAAAGCCTTTAATGGACTACATAACAATCCGTAAGGGGTATACAATTTATTCCTTATTTGTATGTCACGTCGAGGGTTAGAATCTGTCAAGATAGATAGTATCTGTGCGTATAAAGTATGTTTCTGAATGAAGCCTCTAATAAATTGCTCTCAGCGGTGGATGCGTACGTTATGAATGGTTGGCTTCTTTCAGTTTTATGAATCGGAGTCCTACCCTAAACAGGTTGACATTCACAAAGACATATGGAAATTTCGAGAAGAAAAGAAATGTTGGGAAAATTTTCAGAGAATTTATCATTTAGTTTACATCAGACAAAATTTGAATAAACGCCTAAATTAGGGAAGGTTTGGGGAACAGTGTGTTTATTAGTGTAATGAATGTACAATCTTAAATGCTTGAGTTAAATATAAAATGAAAAATACTGTATGTGACTCGAAAAAATAAATTACTATGAAAAAAATTCAAGGCAAAACAAAAGAAAAGATTACAATAAAGAATTTTGCAGGCAGTGCAATTATAAACTAAATGTTATCATGCCTTTACTTTTTTTCGAAAAACTATAGAAAATTATCTATTCCAATTTCTTTATTTGAAAACTCCTTAAAGTTTTATTTTGTATTTAAAGTTATTAGAAAACCCTTATTTTTATTAAACACTTCTTAAAACAATGCTAATTTTTCCAGAAATTTTCAGACACTAAATTTAATTAATAGTAAAGATCACCAGCTGCAGTTTTTCGTAATCAACAATGAGTAACATTGGGAAAAATTCTAGAGAAATACATTTAATACTTGTTATAGCACCATGTATAACAAATAACGTGCAACAAACCCGTTAGTTTCATCTTGATTAACACACACAAAAAAAAAAAGTCGTGACCCCGCCTCCAAAGCAGCGTTAGACAGACATCATAATGTAATGCCCTTGTTAAGTTTGAATGCGTATATTTTTCTGCATGTTTCAGGAAAAAAAAGTAAAGGTTAGAGGAAATTTCCGAAAATTTTCCTTCCGTGAGCTGTAAAAGATTTCAAAAATAAGACTCTTAACATAGTGACCAGTCATCAAAATCAAATGGGGGCACATTTTGGCATATTGAGAGAGGGGATTTCTGTATACATAGAGAAATAAAAAGATAGGGCAACGGCAAAAAAAATGAAAAATTTCTGCATTGTCCTGTTTCTTAATTCCTTGATTCAGCATTGCCCTTTAGCTTTTTATGTTCTTTGATAAAGAATCAAAAAGTTCATGAAAGGGCAGACATTTATTATTATTAATATTATTTATAAATAAGGCAGTCCTTGTGCACCACAAAGTACAGCTCAAGGCTTACAGAAGTAAGTAGACACAACAAAAAACAAATAAAAACAACAGAAAAAAACAAACAAACTGATTACAAACAAGACTAATTAAAAACAGAAGCAGCAAAGGCAACAAACTTACAGAAAGAGAAAAAAGCCAGTTTGTGGCCGACCAAAACATGAAGCGGAGGAGGAAACCTAATGTTACAGGAATCCAAATCCACAATAAAATCCCTTCTCCCTTCAGTAAGCTTGGAGCAGTCAAAAAGCAAGTGTTCGACATTTTGAACCCCGACCACGCTGCAGGAGTACTGATCAGTGTTTGATAATCCAAATTTCTTGAGATAACAATTGAAATTGCCGTGGCCAGTGAGAAATTTTGTTAAGTGAAAATCACTGAAAAAATGCTTGTTATTTAGTCTTTGCGAAATTGCGGGGGAAAAAAGTTTAGTTAAAGAGGCAGTTGATGAATTCTGGTACAGCTCATTCCATAAGAGAATGGTCTTTTTATTATTCTCATTGCGAACGTGAGATTTAGGGATGCTCATAGGATCAATGGTGTTTAGCTTTGTCGCTTGCTTTGCCAGCCAGTCGGCTCTTTCATTCCCTAAAATGCCAGAATGACCCCGGAGATGTGAAAAGCAAACACTAATTCCTCTAGCTTTAAGCTCGTAAAGAGTGATTTGAAAATTCACTACAATTTTGTTGCAGGAGGAAATATTACTAAGCAAAAATAAGGATGAAAGAGAATCAGTACATATAAGAAACTTGGATTGCACAGTACAGTGGTTTGAGATCCATTTGAGCGATTTACTGAGGCACAGCAATTCTGCTTGGAACACACTACACTCATTTGGAATTCTGAACATATAATGTTCCATTTCGGCGGCGTCTTGAAACACAACAAAGGCAAGTCCAACACGATGGTTGAGTTTACTGCCATCAGTGAAACACACTACAGGAAAATTACTAAGAACATTGTCATCATAACCGATAAATTCGATAGGATCACGTTCAGCAGGATGTGGAAGATTCGAAATAAACATTTTGGAATCTTGGGTAGTATTTACAACATTATTTTTAAAGTCTTTATTTTGCAGGACGAAAAGGTCAATTGGGGGAAACCCCGCAATGACAAACCAGGCTTCGTAACTTACAGTTCTGAAATGTTTTAATTAAGTCGTTAATTTAGTTACTGTTGGACAACTAGATACGCAAAAAACCCTGTATATAAGGTAAGACACTTTATATTGATTTTGTAGTAATTTTATAAAATTCATTTACCTTGGTAAGTAATAGTACCGGACTCCTCGGCACTGATTGAAATGCAAAAGTTAAAATTGAAAATTTAAGTCCTACTCATAAGATACAGTCCAAAAACGACTTATTTTAATAATTAAGTACTCACTTCAAATAATGATGTAAAACATTATGTTTCCATAAAAGCTCGAAAGTAAATAATCGATGGAGGTATCCGATGAGAAAACGACTATAGGATAAAACACTTATTCTGCAAAGAAAAATTGATTTTGCGAGGCCTTTTCCCATAGCTTTCTCTATTGTTTACAACGTAAGGGAATAGTACTCAATATTATGGAAGATGATAAAAGCGTTTTCCCCTTTTGGTTTGCAAAAAATCACCATGCACCATTTATCTAACTAAATTTTTAACTGTGTTGAGTTAGTTTAAGACTAAGGCAGACACTATTTGCAACGCTAAATGAAAACAGACCGGACAACAGAAACTCGTGCCTCTCAGGGCAACGAATTCTCATGTTTACATCAGTAACTAAGCACGTTGAAATAATTTAATAGGGAATAATGTTCCAGAAACCTATTTAGTCTTAGGTATTAAAATTGAAATTTTATATTAAATATCCGCTTTACCTCTTTCAAACAATTTCCCCCTATTAAATATCTATAGAATAAAGTTTAATAATCATAGCATTGAGCCATAGCGTGAGAAAATACAGGAGTAAACATCATCGTAAAAACTGAAATATGCCCGGTGTCACCTAGTGGTTAACACGTCGGAATTCGGCCCTGAGGATATTCAGCTCGAATCCAGACAAGCGCCTCTGAATGTTCTCGTGTCTAAGCCATTTAAGGTCACGTTAAATCTGTAAGCCGGAGTGTTCCTACATGTGGCTTGTAGGGATGGGATGAGGGTACGAGCCCACTACATATCGTCCTTTGGGTCCCTCGGTTAAAATTTGGTGGCGCCGGGCAAAATGTCGGCCTCCGACCCTTGTGGTGTCCAATAGCCGTGAGCTAAGCAGGAGCCTCATCTCTTCGAGCTGAAGCCATTGGAGGACGTTAACAGTGTACGTCATTTTTGGACATCTTTGGAATTTTGGCACTAAGGCTTTTGAGTAAAATGCGGCACTAAATACAAAACAGCCGAATATGTGAAGTTTCGAAAAGTTTCGTATTTGGCGATTTTTGTTCAAAGCCAACTCGCCAAATATGAACAAAATTAAACCCGATGAGACACTAAGGGCCTGTTCACATAGAATCTGTCAGCGTCTGCGTAAAATTTTTTTATACCAATCATATACCAATCATTGACCCATTTAACCAATCAGCGCCAACGGAATCTTTAACACTGACGCTGACGGAATCTATGTGAACAGGCTCTAATCGTAGGTATAACCTAAACCATTCAGTTTAATTCCCTGCCTCATCCGAATTCGAAATAAAGCGTCTGGCACTGGAGCATTGTACTTGGAAAAAATCATTTGCATATTAAACCTACATTCGGTGCAATCGTTTCTCCCACCGACCTTGCTATATCTGGATCAAAATGTAAATAAAAACCGCACAGTAATCATGACGCACTTTTATACAGAGTTCATGAGTTATTGTAACATCTCAGGCAACTGAGAGGCGTGTGCCATTTTTAAATCAGGACACAGAAAAAAAGATGGTCGGCCGCTAGTTTTAGGTTTCTGATTTTTAAGCCAGTTTCGTTCACGGACGAATTAGCTTTTGCTCGGTTTTGTATCGTGGTCCGGTTTGTTGCTGTTTGAGACTGAAGGGAAAACGTTTGTTCCACCCTACAACTCCTCACCTCAGAGAAAGCACAGGTGGAAAAAGTTTCTTCAAAGCAGCACGACCTTTAAAAATTTGAGTTTCGACAACATTATTTCTCCATCACTGACACAAAGACATTGTCATATACGAGAGAAACTAGCTGAATACCCGTGCTTCGCTACGGAGTACATTCAAATTAAATACAACGGTCAATGTAAACAATTAATGCCCAAAAAATAATATATTTATAAAAAAAATCGTAACGGATATTTTTATAGACAAAATAATGTAAAAGAAAATATTGAAATTAAATCTAATAGAACATACTAAAGAATACAGTACAGTTTGGGGACCATTTCTTTTACTGTATTTTAATATTTTTTGGATAGTGTCCAATTGTCTGCCGCATTTTTGTTAATTTATTTCGTTGTTATGCACGTGACGCAAAATTAATTTAAAGTGTCACAAAAAGAAAAGAAACCACATGATCAGCATTTAATAAATTAAATTCTAAAAATGAATCTAAAAATTCACCAAAAATCAGAAAATGAAGGTAAAGATTCGAAAAAGATTTCATGTTAAAGGAATTTTTATGACCTTTCTCGTGATATAAATTTTACAACCCTCAGATTATTATTTTAAATGCAAACTTTAAAGTATATTACAAAATCAGCTTAAAAATTTAATTTTATAAAATTTATGAAGAATTTTTCAATAATCTTTCTTAGTGCACCCCTACACTATGAGAAGAATCGCCAAAATTTCAACCCTTTAGGTCCAGCGGTTAGGTCTGTGCGTTATCTGTCACTCAGTCAGTTACGAAACTGTTTTATATATATAGATTATTGAGCTGGTTATTTTCTTTAACGGGTTGTACATTGTTATATCATGCGACTGAGGCGTTGGCCCCGAATTTGGCATGGATGTTCGCATCCATTTGGAATCGGCTTTGAACCTCAGGCCTTGTTAAGCCTCCATAGAAGAAAATGTCATCATAGAACTCCAAAAATCGATCAATTCGGATTTACTTGACGCATTTTTTTCTTTATTTGTTTTCACTTATTATTGCTGATTAAAAAACAAGAACGTTTATGTTCTCCTAGATTCGTAGCACACGTTTCTGAGTAAAGAATATACAGGGTGGTCATAAAAAAACTTTGCTGATGTATGGACCTCTAGCGGCTATTCCGTTCAATCGATCGAGAGATTTCAGATATAGTTATTCAGAGGTATGAGCTCGGGAATCTGTGAACGACAACAAAGAGGCGCTCACGGTTACGGTTATAGGTACAGAAATTCGAAATTTTCGAATGGCAATGCCCACTTTTTCCCGTCGTAAAATGCTCAGCGCATGCGAAATCCCTAAAGAGCTTTGAAACGGTACGTGTATCACAAAAAACGGACGCGTTATGCATGCACGAAAAATAGCTCTGCGAACGGCCAACAAAAACACGATGGTGGCACCCGTGTGGAAAATGTGTAATCCAAATAAAAGTTTTCTTTTGTCCGATCTGTGTTGTCCTCAGTGATTGGTGTCGCGCCTCTGTCATATGCAAATTTCCTCCGTGCGGCCCGATCATGTTTTTGTAGGCCGTTCGCAGAGCTGTTCTTTGTGCGTGCATAACGCGTCCGTTTTTTGCGATACACTTACCGTTTCAACGCTATTTAGGGTTTTCGCATGCGATGAGCATTTTGCGATGGGAAAAAGTGGACGTTGTCATTCGAAAATTTCGAGTTTCTGTACCTATAACCGTAACCGCGAGTGCCATTTTTTTGCCGTTCACAAAATCCCGAGCTCATACCTCTGAATAACTATATCTGAAATCTCTTCTCGATCGTTTCAACGGAACGGCCTCTAGAGGTCCATATATCGGCAAAGTTTTTTTATGACCACCCTGTACTTTATTAACACGTCTATTTGGAGGATAAATATAATTTTAAAAGTACATTTTGTATGATAAATATATTTTGCATAATAAATATGCTTTGAAAATAGGAAATTCTATGTTGTTCTCTATTTTCAAAAGCACACATTTAAGGAGAGTATATATTTTGTTAGCAGGTCTCTTTGTATGATAGATATATTTTACAAATGACTTCTAACCTTGGTGTCAATAGTTCTTTAGTGCTGATAAGAGTTTAAATGCCGCTATATAGACACCTCCATACACACACAGAGAAAAAAAAAGAAAATGCCTAATTACAGAGTGGATGATTAGCATGCAATTATTTTCATAATAAAGAAAAGCAAAAAATGCAACAACGGCTTTATTCAAAGATTTTGCAACAGCTAGAAGATAACGTAAATATCCAATTTAATTCAAATATTACAAAAAACATATAAAGTAAACTTTAAAAAAATATATTCTTTGAAGCCTACGCGATTTCATGGAAACATTATGTGCCAATTTGTTCTGTTTCCTTCCGATATTTTTGAGTTTGAAGGATTCTAATCTAAGTTGAATAACCGTCTAATGTTCGTTGCTGCACTTTATGGGTCACATTTAAGAAAAAAGATTTGTATTACGCGGGCAGTTACCGTACAGAATATAAAACTTTATCAAAGGCTTTATAATGTACTTTAAACAAACAAGAAAACTAGTCGATGTGTCCTGAGCAGTGCTCAGTTCTATATAAACAGAGCTAAGCACTCCGTCTCAACATAATCGCTATTTCTATGTTCCTTTGTATGTTTTGAACGTTCGAACTACTGGTTTAAGAGTTTGTAGTGTTACTTCGAGAATGAAGAAGTGCGACAACCATTTGACTGGCAAAAGAAAAGTCAGCGAGGGATAACTGAATACGTCAAATGAACTGCATCGAAAAAACAGCAGGAATACACTTTAATCCTACTTTTTCCTCCATTTGTGGTATCACAATAGGCAACGAATTAATAACCTAACGGCTACCAATTATGGCTATCATTGCCCTGCATTTTTTTTATAGTCTCCCGGTGGAAAGAGGTAGAAAAATATGAAAACAATAAAACCCTCCAGACAAAACGCGTCTCCTGAAGCATGTGCTAGCCTTGGAAATTTATTTGCATGCTGATAGTGCCGACTTGGTCCCCCCAAGGTGAACCTCTAGGCCTCCGCAACACTTCACGTGGGGATTGGCTGAGGCGGCGCGTGAACCCGCAGAAAGAGGGATTTTTAAGTTTTGTTCTATCTCTCACATTTGCGAATATCACAACTCCTTTGAATGGACTTCAAGGTTGGAGGCCGCGAGATAAAGCCCTCAGAACGCGGGTGGATCTCGAGGCGTTACATTATAAGGAGCGTTTTGTTACTGTTGTCTAACCTTGTGCCTATTGTCTCTTTGAAACAGCGCGAGCGCGATCTGTCTGCTAGGGACAGGATGAAATATGTTCAGCCGGTGTTTCCATGAGACTGGTTCCCTCATTATATCCGAACAGCAGTCAGTGCACAGAAGAAATACCGAGTCGAGAAAGGGGCTAAAGTGAAATTTTTGAGACCTCGTAAAAAATTTAAAAAATAGGCTTTAAACCAAATTAAAATATCCTGTCCTAGAGTCCTATCAGCTCTAGCTTCCGACGAGTTAATGCACATTTTCTCTAAATCTATAGAAATATTTATCATGAGCAGTTCTAGAGTAGAGTTTTTATAAATCACATGGATGGGAGTCGCAGCCAAGCAACCAAACATTCTGCTGCAATAGGACAGCTATCAACAAGAGGGAAGAAAATATTTCTTGACAAAGCAGCAAGGGCGACTATCACAATGAACTGCAAGTAGTGGATGGTTTCTACAAGTATGACGTTCTTTTTTACGTCATTCATTGAAAAACTTTATTGAGAATGTTGTAAGAATTTTCCTTTTATCATTCTATCGTAACATTCGATTAAATCCTAATAGACATCCAGATTAGTGACGTAACTTAGTTGGTTTTAAGACCTTCACTACGCTACCTCCCACCACTTCTCCTTACCTCCGTTTTTTAATAATCGCAAATTTTATTTTTCAGCTGCATATTGACAGACGTAACTAACACACACACACTGTATATATATATATATATATATACAGTGGCTCCCAAAAGTGTTTGTACACTTACGATTTTTAATGAAATAGGGTCTATCCATTAATTAAAATGAATATTTCATAATGGGTATATAATAATAAGATTTATAATCTATTCTTAACAAAACTTCATTTAATATTTTAAAAACATAGTAAAACTTTATTTTTAAGAAACCAGTAATCAAAAAGTAACAAAAACTTTATCTCACAAAAGTCATCGTATACTCAAATATTTTCGGATAAATTTATAATTAAAATTATCGTCTGGCGCTTTATTTTTATTTTTGAATTGTGGTGGCATTTAAAATATCGTTTGGATTTAATTTTTGCTTGCCTACTCCGTAATCGTCTATTTATTATTTAAAAATGGCTCGTAGTCGTAAAGAAACAACAAACAGCATTTGAAAACTGATTATTTTTCATCATAGTAGTGGTAAATCAGATCAGAATATTGCTAAATTAATTAATTTATCCCATTCTACTGTGCAGTATGTGATAAAACGATTTAAGGAAGAAAATCGGATCGCAAACAAGGTAAGAAAAGGTCGTCCGACACAGTTAACAAAACGCGATCAGAGATTTATAATTAGAAAATTTGTGAAAAATCCACGTTTGAGTGCTGTAAAAGATTTTGCAGAATTTAATGAAGCATTTTCTGCGTCAATTTCACCTGAAACTGTTCGACGAGTTCTCAGAGCAGCTGGATTACATGGGCGTTCTGCCCGTAGAAATTTTTTTGTGAGTGAGAAAAACAGAAAGCCTAGGCTTTCCTTCACACTATCAATGATAAATAAGCCCCAAAAGTATTGGAATAATGTCTTATTTGCCGATGAAAGCAAGTTTAACATTTTTGGATCCGATGCGCGTATAATTGGTATATATACGCGCATATACACACACACACACACACACACATATATATATATATATATATATATATATAATATACATGGAGAAGAAAAAAAGAGGAACTTAATCACAAGAACTTAGTAGGAACAGTTAAGCATGGCGGTGGGGGTGTCCTTGTGTGGGGGTGCATGTCAGCATCAGGACTTGGTTATTTGGTATTTATTGATGGCATAATGAATCATGCTGTTTATATAAATATTTTAAGAGACAATTTAAAATTATCAGCCCAAAATTTGGGTATTGGACACAACTTTGTGTTTTATCAAAATAACGATCCTAAGCATACGGCTCTCAACGTTCGCCTCTGGTGTCTCTATAATGGTCCACAAGTTTTGAAAATACCACGTCAATCGCCAGATTTAAACCCAATAGAACATATTTGGAGAGAACTGGAGGTTCGAGTACGACATTCACACGAAAAGCGAACTAAAA